>JAYRBW010112514.1:0-17954 GCA_036023295.1 Invenusta paracnida
ATAAAATAAAAGAAATTGAATAGGTAATTTAAAAGAAAATCGAAAAATATTAATTATACAGGTCTTTTATTTAGTAAATTAACATAATAATAAGTAATTTTAACATAAATGCATCCGCAACCAAAGATAAAACTTAAATGAGATGTATAGATATATTAATAAAGGTACATACATGTTAATAACTTATAACATGCAAATATACAGACACAAAAATTTACGTATGACAATGACAGAATTTCTAAGGAATAAAGGCGTATAATATTAAGTAAAGCTACAGTATGCTGATAAAAAATAAAGTTATACAGAATAAAATTTACCAGGAGCTTTTAACCGAATAAAATAAAAGAAATTGAATAGGTAATTTAAAAGAAAATCGAAAAATATTAATTATACAGGTCTTTTATTTAGTAACAAATAATTAAAAGAAAATTGCTATAATATACTATAAAAGTCGTCATGTTATGGAATTGTAAAATATAAGAAGGCAGTTCTAGATCCAAACTATCAACTGTGTACATTAGAAATATCAGTATGGATTGAGATAAAGAGAGATTGTAGTGAAATACTAATCTATCAAATAACATTCAGTTGAGTTTGTGGTTGAAGAGATATCACCTAACTACTTATTTATCGTTCTTGCTTGTGCATTTTTGTTAGACGTTTTCGTAGTTCCGAGGGACACTTTTGATAGCAGTCCTTGCAAATCGGCTTCAGGTCAAAGTCATAAAATTTTGTTCTAAATATGAAAGGAAAAAGAATACAATTGGCAAGTAACTAAAAATGAATAGTAGGTTAAATGCACACATATTATTCTAATCAATTTCGTTTAACATTAGTAAAGTACATTTATTTGTTGTCATAGAAATAGATTAAGTTCAAATACTATAGTAGTAATGAAGGTGGAGCGCTGGAACAAAAACCTCCCACCCCTCCCTCTTTTGGCCAATCAAAATCAAGTAGGGCTTTAGTCAAAGATAGGGCCCGGAGAATCATAAACAAAACGTGCACGTCTGTTATATTCATTCTATTTCTGCTCTCGCCCGTGTAAGGCAGTATTCCTACGCACTCTCGTTGTATATGGATACTGACATCGCGTCGTTTCCGATCAATTCAAAGTCGCAGAGTTGGATTTTTGCACTTACAAATTGATCAGAGGTACCCTATTGTTAGGAATTATTCATTCAAGTATATTTTATTGATTTTTTCTAATACACTATGCAGTCCTTACTAATAAAAGCAGAACGCTCTAACCATCTGGCTGGCGCCAATACAAGGAATCACGCTAATATTAATTTGAAAATGCGTGGTAATTTTAAAGATTGGTTATTAAAACAAAACACTTTCAATAAAAAGCGCCAATTCTGACTGCATCTAATGACGTGACCATCCAAGCTACGCACTCATAAACTATAACAGGGAATACCAATGAGCGTTGCATTTTAAGTTTAATTGAATTTTAGTCCCCTTTCAGATATTCTAGATTTTTTTAGAGTTTTCAAGACTATTGCAAGAATAAATTTCGTAGGTTACTAATTAGAAAAAAATTGCTAACGATAACAAAAATTAATAATTGGAAAACACAGAAAACGAATTTAAAATAAACCTTTTAAAAACAAATAAAATAAATTGTCATTTTAGTCTGTTAGGTCTCGGGATCAAACCTGGGTTTAGTCAGAAGCTTTTAGCCTTTATTGGTTCGCACATGAAACAATGCAGAGTGTCCATGTTTTCCATGTTTTCCAAAAGAAATGTTATAGTATATTTTAACTTTTTTTCATTTTTAAAATATAGTTTAAAAGTATGTGTTGTGGTATAGCATTTTGTCTACACATTTATCATTTTGATGTACTAAAGAATGCATTTATTTATAATTCATATATTTAAGGAGCGTATTCTACGAAAGAACGAAATTATATTATAATTTAAATATAAATCACCTTTAAATTAGCAATGAAAACAACAACATCCATCATCATCTTGAGTAGAACACTTAAATACACACAAAATTAAACATTTTAATTATATATGTAACAGCTTGGTTAGAACTACGCATTTTTCACAGATTGTAGTTCCAGACCGTAACTCATCAACAGAAAGCTAATACAGCAGCAGGTGAAGTAAAACTCACTTGTGGGACATATTTCGATCGCACGCAGAACAGGCAAAGTGGTCGACACACCAGGCCTTGTTGAGCGCCTGTACCGTCTCCCCAGAGATGACCTGATTGCAGGAGAAACATAGCATCCCGAAGAGCTGCTGATAGTGGAGCTCGCAGTAGGCCAGCCCCTTCTTTTCGTAGTGTCGGGAGCCAAGAAAGGCTTTCTCACAGGATGCGCACACAAAGTGCTCCACATGCCAGGTCTTTCCTAGGGCGTGCACTACGCGCTCTTCAATGGGTCGTCTATGGTGACGTCAGGAGATCGAAAAATAAGAAGGCAATTTTTGATTAAATAAAATTATATATTATATTTAGTGTGTATTCGTATATTCGTATAGTTATAGGAAAATGATAAAAATAATAGTCAGTTTATTTAGTAAACATGCACTTCTTTTTATATATATACAACAAATAGAATAACTATATATATTCCATACATATAATATGTATTTATGAAAATCCTAGGCGCTCACGTAGCACCTTGGTGTAATGAGTAATTCTCACTTACCTGATGATCACATTAAATGGTTGAGCTTCTGACTTAGTACAAATATATTGTTCATGCTATATTGAAAGCTAAATCTAAAAACATAACATGCTATATACTACACCAGTCGTAACTACTGATCTTACAATATTTCAGCTAAGTATGGCGATGTCAAGTGCAATTAAACAAGTAAAGGAGTAAAATTGGGTAAAAAATAATCACTAAAATATGTAAACTGAATTAAAAGCGAAACAAAGGTTAGTAGGTTAATTAATGTGCCTAGTTTATGATCAGATTTTAGTACCCTTTATCTTATCTATACCAAATCTGTCCAATATTTTATAGGGAGAAAGGAGTGAAGAAAAAACCAGAACAAAGTATACCTAATTTGGGAAATGTCCAAGGATTTAAGTTTAGGTGTAAAATGTAGTAACTGACGCTATTTATTGTAATATCAAGAGGCGAAGAGTTACAAATAAAGGTGACACGGATGCTAATTTATTTTTTACAATTAAAATTTACATTAGAACAGTTAAATAATATAATGGCGCTATTACGATTAAGAAGCACGAATAGCGTGACGAAATAGTCATAAGGAAGATCAATAGGTTTATGAAACATTTAAAGTAGAGACAAAAATCCGCAAGAATACGATCATATCAACGGAGTGAATGCTGAAAGTTCTAAATCGATGTGAATAGCTGGCGTAAGAAAATATACATTTTTTTACAAACGTATCTTGCGAAGAATTTGTAGTTTTTCGATACGGTGGATGTCAAGTAAAAGATACAGAGACAAAGCATGTTTATTGCAAACTAAAAAGACTTAAATATTCATTGAAACTTAAAGGGCTGTATTTTAAAGCAAAATGTTTACTTAGATAGACTCTGTTTTAAAAAGTCTAAAGTAAAAATATAGAAAACAAAGTTTTTTAATAATGAACCTGTGGGGTCATTTATTTATTTATTGATTTACTTTATACAAATTTGTATTTTTCTTTGAAATAAATAATAAACTAAAACCTAGTATTGCCATAAAAGTGAAATAATCAATGAACAATAATTTAGATATCTTAGACTTGCAAGGACATATAAAACATTAATATATGACACGGTGAAATGTTACTGAATATTATTAATTAATATATTGAAACACTGGCATCAATGATAACTAAAGTATGAATGTACACAATGCATAGAGTTGAGAAGACCCACATTGGACACAACATCGGACACAAGGGATGATTTTTACATTCCCAGAAAACATAATATGTTTGGGGATATGTGTATTACCGTTGATAGTATTTATAAATACTTCCTATTTTGCCTAATACATCTATTTAAAATAATATACTACTTAATAAAGTAAAAAGTAATATAACAAAATATTAATTAAAACACTAAATAATAAACACTGAATAAAACTAAAGGGCATGAAAAATATATAATAGAGTTCCAATTAGGAGACCAAAATACACAAATAAAGCTCAAAATTATATAATAAACATGCAAAAATTTGATTAAAACTTAATAATTATAGAAATTGGTTACATATATTTCAACGAAAAATAAATGATTATGATAATCTCAGATGTATTGCTCACTGATTCTCGTATGTATGTGTTTTTTTATAAATATTCAACTTTAAGTCTTTCAAGTTTTTTATGAATACTGACCTGCAAGCACCACAGATGGGGATACCCATCTTGTCATGACACCGGAGACAGTAAAGTTCATCATCCTTCTCCCGTGCATCACTGGACAGTTCAGTCGAGCAGGAATTGCAAGCGAAGTGGTAGGGGTGATAGAACTCGCCCCGGTACTTGATCTGTTGGCCCTCTTCGATGAGTCCACGACACTTATGGCAGACATACCGGCCACTCCCTTTCGCTCGCTCTATCGTATTACAGTCTCGACACAGAGCTCTAGTGAGTAATTGAATTGGGTATAAGATAATATCGAGTGCATATCCCCAAGATATACAACTAGAAGGTGATTTACGCTTAAGCTTAGAGAGATGTGTTAAATTATCAATATTGAATAGTTTAAACCTATTGCGACCGTAGTTAGCATAATAATGTGACGAATGATGGAATTATAATATTAAAAAACATTATCCAAATACTACACAATAATTGTTTATCCATTTATTACTTACACAAGTAAAAGTAGTATGATGTATATGCAACATTTTTTTAATTAAAAACATAGTTTGGACTGTTTACAATTTTACAAATTCTATAAATAAAAACTGATAAAATATAAATGCAGCAATATTAAAGTTAATTGTGATCTGAAAATTGTTCATATCCTATTTGCATAGATGTAATTACACAATGCTTATAATTACAATATTTACTAATTGAAGAGTACATTGCTAATTAAAAGTTTGATATTGACTATCCATACATAGGGAGGGAATCATTTTGAATATATGCGCATTATATTTATAAGTATTCTTAATGATTCAGAGAGAGTGGAACATTCTAATAAAACAAATAAAAGTAAATTTCAAGCGGTGCCCACTAAACATATATATACTATAGGTGATCCAGATCTATTTTTTAAGATAAATTCGCTATATAACGAATCGATTAAACCAAAACTATCTAGTTACTTAACCATTAAATAGAAAACATCTTTTAAATAATTTGTGTTAGTTGAAAATTGCAGTTTACAATAACGCAAATAGTACACTAATTATAATGTACTGGCTATATTAATATATGTTAATATATTTAAATATTAAGGAACCTTTACGAAAGTTTCAAATTATATAAATACATATTATACTTCAATTTTGGATTAATATAAAACATATTGATACTATTACAATATTAAGTAGTCAAATTTTTAGGTATAATAAATGTTTCAAATATAGGTCTAGTACTGTGCAGGTTACAACGAGTAACTTAAGTACATATTATATACATTTGCATGCCATGTGATTTAATGCATATAAGTACAAAACAAAAGTTCACACAAAAACCTCACAGCACAAAATAATACGTAAAACAGCGGATGTCTCACTATATCAATATAACTGCATCATGTATATCTACTAACTAATAGAATTTCATAACTTCAAAAAGTACAAATATTGACAAACCTAACAATATAAGGCCTAGAATACCTAAATAACATTACAAAAATAGGTGACATTGTGTTCAGGATAGACAGAGCTATTGTCAACAAATTACCAATCTAACCATATTCCAGGTAAAATTGAATAAGCTTCCTGTGGCATAATATATCTTTACGAGTTAATCATAAGCCTAATCTAACAAACTAAAAACGTGTTCAATAGAATAATATAATAGAAATTAAATAGGTATATAATGTAAAACCAAAACTTGAATACATTAACAGATGTATTAACAGCTAAATAGAATAAATCTATGAAGAATTATTTTGAAGTAATTACATATATTTATAATTAAATTTGATTCCAATCTATTTTATGGCAATATATTAAATTTAAACAATGTATCGTATAAATAGGACAACCTAAAAAATATTTCTGCAAAATGTGCACCTAAATTATAAATTATTTTATTACACAATTATCTTCACCCACGTAATATAAATGTGTACCACGACGACATTGGAAAATATGTACAACCAATATAAGTTAACAATGAAAATATTGTTTTATTAAGCACATTGTATCCATTTGCGTATTTTTTAAATTGAACGCTTATAAAAGTATGAAATATCTTCTATATAAAAACTAAACAATTAAATGACAAACAAGAAATGAAAATATTTACTCAATTTAAATAGCTATAAATGTATCCGCGTATAAAGTGCAAACAGTAAAACTTTAATTGTCTTAAATATAATATTTTAATATTATCAAAATGAATTTTTAGATTACCAATTACATATTTCAAAAGCAGTAGAAGCGTCAAGGGAATTCATTAAAATAGATATGTATCTTTAAAATTCCAGTGTAGAGTTCTCTAAAGAGCAACCCATTGAAACTATTTCTGCTTACCTGCCTAGATTCTTGACAAATCCCTCATCAGCGAGAACCTTATCACAGAGTTCACATCGGAAACAGTCGGGATGCCAGCTCGCGTTCATCGCCTTAATGACACGCCCAACCACAAACTCACCTGAAGTGTAGGAAATATGCATGCATATCATTGAACAAGAACAGGATTTACAGACCAAAGACACCAAAGTTTGTTCCATACCTAGAACTGAATGGAAATCTATTGAAACCTTCCTACTTTAATTTGTATAACATTATAAGACAAAAACTTATTTTTGAAAATATATGTAAATATAAATTAAAAATGTCAATTTATTTTAAATAGCCTAAAACACACCATATTATATAGATTATCAAGACAGCTATAAAAAACGACTTCCAAAGCCCAAATCATTCGAAACTTCGACTGAGGGATAAACTCTCAAGTAAATAAGCTTAAAGCAAGTAGAGCTTTTAACTAGCCTTTTTGTTAGAAGTGTTTTATTTCTATGAAGAGTAGAGGTAACTAAAAACAATAATAAATTAACAAAAGCTTACAATATTGTATTATAAAGATACATAATCTTAAAAGTATTAATTGTTTAAAAATATACAACATATTACAGTTACAGGTATTTTTTGTTATGTCATAGTTACGTACTGTTAGTGCCTAGAATACATACACAATATTGATTAATTCTATGATATACTTTCAGATATGAATAAACATAATAAAGTTCATATACCTGTAAAATGCATATATTATATAATGCGTTATGCCTATTTCATTTTATGTAGGTACATTTGATATAATCCCCTGTGTGTTATTTAAGTGGACACTTATATGGGTTAGTTATTTGCAAAGCCCCAAAACTCCCACTCAGTAATTTTAACATGCATGAAACCCCATTTTAGTCATACAACCAGATTGTATGTACATTATAATTAATTGATTAAAAAATCATGTCAAAAGAAATGGCAAGCAGCCACTGATAGAACATCCGCTTATATAAACATGCACATTGCAACGTGAATAACATCAAGAAAAACCGCTAATAATATGCTATACAATGATTAGAAGAAAGTAACTAACAGGTATATCTAAACATACCGATACACAAATATAATATGTCAATCGCAGCGCAGTACCTCAGTTGACTTGAAATATGGACAAATAACTTACAACACTTATTGCAGCATGGCGCGAAGAGGACATGAAAGTCGTGTTCGCAAAATTTTCGCCCATCGAACTGTAAATTATAAAGCAAAACATAGAGAGAGTAAGCGAGCTTGTACGAAGACACAGCTTAACTTCGCATTATATTAGGTACCTACATACATTAGAGGGACAGAGAAATAATAATTTACAATTAATCACACATCACCTCACTTTATGGATATTCTAAATGTGCACACCATAGAAATGAGAGTGAGATCCACTCCCATTTCTATATGGTGAATATCTAGTTAGGGTACTTGTCTTAGGAGTCTAAACAGGTACCCACCTCATAAAATACCCCATCGGGAAAGGGAAGAAAACATTGACAACATCTGTAAAACAAAAATAGAGGAGAATTGGAAGGTCGTTTACTTTTGGCGGCTATAATGTGTATTCATATACAAGTCAATTATAAGCTATTTATGAGAAAATAATAACTGTTTGCTCATAATTATATCTACATATTTGTTGAGGAAGAGTCAATACAGATCTGATCTGGTTTATTAAACTTTAAAGCTCGCTTGAATAGGCTTTTCGGACGTTAGTAATACACTATATAACTGGTAGTTAGAAAACTATGTTTTGAAAATTAAAATATTAAAGTTATTATTTAATATTTAGGTATTAGTCATTCCAAAATAATATATATATATACATATATATGTGTGTAGGGCGTAGCAATAGACATATATACATAGTTATATATTTTTTAATACTTCAACTTCTGAGACTAAAATGGTTTAAACAAACACCAATATTGTGAATATTTGAGCGATTACAGTTATCATGTTGTTACTCAGAGATTTAACAATAGTCAATGGATATAAATATTACAATAACACATCACTTTTTTTAATTTTCGTATAAAGATATTGAATTCTTCGATATCAAATTACAGCAAATAAAAAACTTACTATAATATAATTAAATGCTTATGACATATTTGCCTGAATGAGTCGAGAGATAATAGCTCTACTTATACTGTTCCACGAATTTTACTCATTTTATTTTTAACCTAAAACAAGTATTCTGAGCAATGCTCATTACGCTCAATGATCAACAAATAGGTTTATATTAAATAGAATAAATTATATGAAAAAATAATTATGCTTGGTGTTTTTGTGTCCGTACATATTTAAATAATACTAGATATTCTACAACAATTTCATATTAATGAATGCTACATGTTATGCGAATAGGCAATGAATAAGTACCAAAATATCTAGTTGGTAATATTTAAATTTTTGGACGACAGTAAGTTTTTCGATTAAATAACAGCTTTTTCGTAAGTGATATTAGGGGGTTAATGTGTGAGTATTTTATAAGTTATCCACATCTATACTGCATAATATATAAGTATTTCTATATATTGTACAGATTATATAAATAAGGAGGGTGCAATCTCACACGAAGCAGTCAGTGTGCCATTGTTCAGAACCCGCCTGTACTACCTTCTCATCTTGGGCGAATCCCTCGTTACACCGAGCACAGTAAATCCCCAACTGTCCGAAGTCACCGCTTTATCGATTCATTAAGCGTAAGATAAAGGGAAGTGAATTGGAAAAAATATCAATTTAATTGTCATAATATCGATATAAATTATTTTAATAGGCAACTTATATAAAATTCAATATCCATTAACTTAAAACAATAAGACTAAATAAGTCAAAACCAAAATTTTAATTAATGTCATTTACAGGTTGCACCATTATAAATATATTATAATTTTAGTTTCTATATAATAAATTATTTTTTGTAAAGCTTTACGGCCAAACGGTATAACAAATTAACATTTTAAATTATATTTATGAATACATATAAATTGTTTTTATGAAGCTAAAACCGCTATTTTTAAACCTTATATATTTGAAGACTTAACCAAGTATACTTGTATATTTAAATCGAAACTTATCGGTATTAACCTAATGCTATGAACACTAAAACAAGTACTGTAGTGTGTTTCTTTCCGAAAAAAGTAACATCGGACAAATGTGATCATTTAATTTGCGTGCTTTATACAGTTTTAATAAGCAACAAATAATAAGTACATATAACAGTCCTCTTCTGAAAACAAACTAGTTCTTATACTGATTTGACATTTAAGCTATTTAACTAAAAGTCGGTAAGACATAACAGCAGTCTTATCTTGATCACGGCTAAAAATCAAATGTTATCTCCTATTTATAGATGATAATTTATCTATAGACTGAACAATATGATATGTGCTAATCCTAGGCATAACGTATTCTTTGTACGCGCCTGTATAATGTATACTTGGGGACATTGACAACGAGGCCCTTATTAACACACATTAAAGGCGCATGCTATCAAATAAATGCACACTATATTAAACGCTAAAATGCCTGACGCGACTAACTAAATATCGATTAACTACCTACAATCCAGAGGTTCTAAGCGCCAAGCAGTAGAGTAAATTTATCATGTGAATTCAAGGAACTACACCCGTCGTAAACGCAGGACAAAATACTCAATTCCCACTTAATTCGTTTCAGTAATATGTAGATCAAATCAATAACTGATCAAGAAATTCATTTGCCGTCGTCGATGATTGAACTGACAATCAGAATATATCATTATATACGCGTCGTGCCCGCCTGATATGCATACAGTCCACCCCTTTGCTCTCCTTATTAAATGGCTGTCTTTGCTACAGCACACTGTCTTTCAGGCAGCAGCGCTAAGCAAACTGGTATGATATACACCAACTGCAACTCTGTTTACGGACAAAATAAAAACTGGGATGCCAACGAGAGATAAGAAGAGAAATAGCTTTCTGGGATAGTCAATACATTACAATCTTGCCGCGAATATATCTCTATACCAGGAAGATAGTGCTGGAAGAACAAAAATCAGAACAAATAACAAACTGTTTAAATACAAGACGTAAAACATATGTTTAAGTAATATGCAATAAAAGATAAAGAACACAAAATTCATACGTTGAGAGGAAAATAAATGACTAATAATTTATTGGTATGTACGGCTACAAGAATTTAATCGCAATTAATTTAAAATATGTCTCCTTATAAAATATTTTCCTGACTACGCAGTGTTGAAAAAGTAGTACTTTAACTGCACATAGGCACATATGTATTAGCATATTGCAAAAGAATGCATTTATAGACAGCATGCACGGTGCAAGTTGAAAGATTATAAGTCTATAATTTAGAAGGTGAGCGTATATTGCATGAGTCAGCTACAGTGAGTCGTCCCTTTCTACTATAATAATAGACATACTTTATATTATAATACTTGCAAATGTACACAAAAACAAAATGCCAGCCTGTTATAAAGTAAAACTGGGCAATTACTAGGAAATATCGATTTGGGTAGGCTGTCTGTGCTGTGAATAGAAACTGTATGAGTACAAAGCGCCTAATAAATAATGCAAATCTCCAGGTGGCAAATTATTACACAGAGGTATAACAAGATAGGTATTGTTTATTATTATTATGTAGACAGACACTGTTACACATACTTGGCCTGACCGCATCCCCCCATAACGGCTGCATCATCCAATTCTGCTTGATAGGAATCCAGACTCTCCTCTGAATTGGACATCACATTTCTCGGGGGTATCTTTAGAGTTAATGCCCTGAAATTAATTTGAAGTAAATCATCAAGAGCTGGTAAACTAACAAGGGACAATTATTGTAAGAAAGAAATAGGTACAATGAAGGGAAAATTTACTTGGGAGAAAAAATGATGAATCAAAACAAGAGATGAAATGCAAATTAATTACTATATAGTTGATTATACATATATTTAAAAAATTGCGACTGGAGTTATTTACATGTTAATTGTAAAAAACAGCGTTTTCTTCTTTTCTTTAAACACGGTATCGGTTTCAAGGATTTCTGGAACCAAAATAGAATTTACGCTACCACAATCATATTAAAGAGATTTCTGACATAATATCTAGATTGAAAACCTACATGTTTTACGTGTGTCATAACTTGAGAATCTCACATTTTTTATAAAACGTTCCAGTAGTGTATACTTATGTATAAAAATAAAAGTATGCATTTAATAAAATTGATAAAATCAAAAATTCCCATATTTTATATGTATAATAATTGAAAATTCTATTTACATTTATTTACTCTAAAACTATGCTTGTTCGAAATAGAAAGTTTACATTGTTATGTTTTGTTTGTTTAGTTATATAGGGCTTATTAGTTTTATTAAAATTTATTATATGATAATAAATAATCTTGTACTAATCCAGAATGATAGCTATTTTACATAAATGTTCATGTATATGTGCACCATTTGTTAATTCTATCATGTTGCTCACTGTTCCAACATGTATGGATGTGTTCTTGTGTGTATTAAGCAGTACACTTTGTGGTGTGATGGTACGGTAGTTGGAAATATTTTTGGCTCTCACACCGAGGCGGCCCCGGTTTGACTGACGGTTTTGGAACCAAAATGTTAAATAAATAGGTATATGAATAATAATTATTTTATTATTAACGTTAAACAAATATAGAGCTAAAATTCCTTTGTCGCGGTTCTCACCCAAATATATACTATGTAATTATTCCTGATTATTGAAATGCAACAGAGACAGTTATGAACACATTATATTTTATTATCAAATTACAATAATTCATTAGATTGTTATATCATTATTTTAGACCCTGCAAATTATTTAACTCAGATTATTAATCCTCCATGTTTCAATCCACTAAACAAATAATTACGCACCCTGCGTAATTTATAATTTATAATTCATAATTTCGAATACCTTATATTCCTCATGTTCTTCAAGAAGGAAATTAATTCAAATTACATGATATCAACTCGTTATTAATGTTTAGTATTCACTCAAAACCCAAGGAAACCACATCACTAGAATATCATTCGAATTCAAATGTTTTATCACGGGCATAGAAATCGGACGGCTTCTTATGTTTACCTTAAGGTGAGGACGGTCGGATCTCTATGATCACGGGTTGTCTTACCTCAAGCATAATCTGAAATAGAATATTTCCAGCTACCCCACTGTCACATTACACCACTAAATTTATAGCATATTATTACAAATGAGAACACATCCATTCATGATCACATGCATACATATTGGAGCAGTGCACTGCAGCGGGTAACATGAGAATAACAATATATTAGTATTCAATATCAAATAATTAATTATGATTGATCGATATTTAGTAACTTTTATGATTTATAGTTTTAGAATATATATTGCACTATAAATCTGTATATATCGCAATAAATAGATCTTTTGAATTCCTTTTATTCTTTCCAGGATTGTAAAAGATACAAAAATAAAATAATTCTTGCTGTAATTTTGACTTGGTTCTTAGATTTATCTGATTTGCTAGATGACAACTTTGTTACTATAGCTCCGAAAAACTACACTTACGAACATGCTTGTAAAATACTGAAACAAAAAAAATACAAATCTAAATAATTTCTTATATTTTTGGTTTTATAATTCTTTCCTTTCTCATTTAACTTTAATATAATGTGGACACTCATATTAAGTTAAGAGACGAGACAGAGTAAAACAAAAGTATGCGTAGTATGAATGCATATAAAAAAACGTACTAATGATATAAAAATATAAGTGATAAGTATAATATATTTACCTATATATAGCTACAAAATATAATTTACATTTATTCATAAAACAATAACATAAAAGTTATATTTTCATATTTACATTTTATAAATAAAAAATAAATAAAAAATTATTACTAATTAATAATTGATTTTAATAAAATTGTATTCAATATTTATTAGAAAATGTACTTTTAGTATTCTCTTGTTAATTAGGTACTTAATTGCTTTGAACTAAAATTCTATTCGACCATTTTGCAGTAACATAACCCTTTAAATATCTTACAATTTACAATATTAGTATTATATATTATATTATTAATATTTTTATTTGTCGTTTCATTGTTGTTCATAACTGTGTGTCTCATTATTTATGTATGTATGTATATAGTGTTAGTATTCAGGCATGATAACAAGGCAGAATTACATTCCCGGAAAAAATAATATAATTCTTTTTGTGCGGGTGTTAGGGGAGCAAAGTTCCCAGAATTTGTGTGTGGTTTATTTCTTATTTTTCAAGCATGTAATATAACCAAACACATTAGATCCAGAGGTAAAAAGCAAATAAAATCAGTCAATCTTATGTATTTACAAACAGAAATTCTTAGTAAAATATATTGGAATGCACTGGCGCATACACATTACTAGAAATACTTGATATTACAAGATATGAAGTAATATAATAATAATGATAAATAAAATAATAGCTAATCATTTAGAAAATTATGCAAACTGGTTTGTCTCAATGTGAAACTGTACAACTACGTTTACTAGGAGGGCTACATTCTATATGAGCGATGATTGTAGTGGTATTTGAAGAATCACCAAATAAGTTGTAACAAGTTCTACAAAAATAATCGCTTCAGTGCATCAAATGAGCTTATAAACATATGAATGAAAATTCCTTTTCACATGTTATAACAAGAAAATATAATTATATGTACATATAACATGCATTTTCTCAAAAACTTTTAGATAAATCGATAAAAATAAATTAAAGTAAATTTGAGATAGCAGTACTCTACCCCACGCCCAACATATTATTACATATTTGCAATGATCTAAAAAAATCATGGAAATACCTCTGAAATGTATCATGCCTGCATATGTATCAGTTATGGGCATATTCACAGGCAGCCAATTAAATTGATTTATAAAAATCGTATTTTTATTGATAATATTATGTATTGATGTCTACAGTAAAAACATAACTCATATATATTGAGTTTGTGTGAAGTGAATGACAACAAAATATATTATTTTTTGTAAAATCAATGAACTTAAGTATAGTATATCTGGCCTTGTTTCATCTTCAGATTTATAGGAGCTATATTTTGAAATTTGATAGATATATATATAAATATCCAATAGTTTTAAACGACATAATACAATTTATAAATATTGTCACAATTTTCACAAACTGCAATAAAACTAAGAATACCAAAATTTTGTTAAAGATATATTTTTATAAAAGTAATACCTACTTAAAATAATTACAATGCTACATAATGTCTACTCTATATATTACATAATGGTTACCCACTTAAAACTATTAGCACTTCTAAAATAGTAATAGACATTACTTATTAAATTTATATTATTATACCTATGCTTTGTTGTAGAAAACATGTTATGTATAAATTGACTACTTCATAATAGTAGGCCAATATTTTATATTTTGAGTAAATGGCCATGTATAATATTACATATTTATTAATTTGTGGAGTGCTTATTAAAACTTATTTAAGTGGTAAGCTGCTATTTATCTTCTTTTTATAAGCTTTCTATTGTCTGTTTATCTGTCAACTCTATTTATATCAACTATTTGGAAGTTATTTGCATCATAGATACTGAATAATATAATAGTGACAGTGGTAAGTAGCAAAATCAACTAGTCAGTTCAATGATAATCTTTTGGTGTATTTCAGTCAAAATTATAAAGCATGCTATATCTCCTGCATATATTTCTATATACTTTTGGTCATTGCCTACATTATATGATGCTGGATAAAGATTATAAGGGATGTCTACATGGTGACCTCTAATAATAATGGTAGTGATATATTGAAATAAGTAACAAAATTTATCACAGATGAATATAAATTGCTATACCAGCATGATTATTACTATGTATATAAACCGATTTATGAAATCTCAATCATTTACAATAACTTTAATCACATTAGCATAAATAATGTTAGCAGGGTAGAAAAGAAATAGAGACATAATATATCTTTTAAATAATTCCCAATAAATAGTTGTATTCTGTACTGTTGTACAAATGTCATTACCTAAAAGTAAGACTTTTCAGGCAATCAATCTTACCTGATTTATCAGCTAACATGAAAACTAGAAAGATAACCTATATTAAATATGTTGAGGATAACATATATAACATGTATTTACAATAGATATATTATTAGATAAAAATAGGCTAATACTGAATTATCAACCAATATTTTTCTTCTAAAAAAAATATGTAATTATAGTTGGAATATTCTTGCACCAAAAAATCAAAATAAAATAAATATTGAACCACCTATAGAAATATATTTAAACACCAAATGTATAAAATTTTATATGTATATCAGTTAGTAAAAAGAAAGGTATACATATAAATATATATCATTCATAATTTAATACTACTAGTATATCAATTAAAACAACAAATTCTAAAAAAATAATCTTTTAATTACATTCTTCTGTATTATATTAATACTTTAAAAAATATTTCAACTTAAAGTTATAGTTGTTGATGAAGATAATCAATGGCAATATAAAAAACATGATTATATTATTTTAATATTAACACCTCAAATTATTTTTCCAATGTAATATATAGAAGAATTACTTTTATTTTATTTAAAAACTTAAAAAATATTTTAATATATAATTAATCTATTGCTTCCGATTTTAATTTGCCCATGTAAGCAGTTTGCCAATAAAGTTGAGCAGATTTATTGTTCTACTTTATTGCCCATTAAGTCATGTTTTAAAAACAAATATTTATCATATTATATATATAACAGTTAAACAAACAGCTGTATACGGTTTATTTCGTAATACACTGGATATAGATTTGTATTAATTTATGAATATTTTATAATACTATCTATAAATAATATGTTTTAATATTAAATTTAGTTTTAAATTTATTTATTGTGTTTAATATTTTGATATGTTAATATCATCTATAAATAATATTTGTTTTAAATTTAATATTAAATTTAGTTTAATTTTGCTTTTACTTTTTAAATTAATCATTGTAAATAAAGATTTATTTTAAGTCAATAATATTTTAAATCAGTGATGTCACAGTTACAACCTTGCCCATGGTAGGTATTGATTCCTTCTTCAGTAGTTTTTTGTATCTCTAAAATATTTACAGACAAAATGTAACTGAGATGACAAATCATAACTGTGACAAAAGGTAATAAAGAGAAAATGTAACTTTTTTAATGTATTCTATATATTAAAGAAATGTATATTATGGTATAGTTAAAATAAAGAGTGATGCCAATAAAAAATGCTATCTACATTAAATGTTCTGTGTTAAAAAGTGATTTTTTATATATTGTATTGTAAGTTTATTACAATATAAGTTATATAGGTTATCTTTTGTCTTGGTTACATTTTGTCCAACTCCTGATCCTCTCTAAAAGTATACTATAGTATACTTATAGGTAGTGTTAATTAAGTAAATGTAAATTATTATTAAAAGCCTTTTAGTTTTAAATTTATTTTATTTTTCATATTTTCATAATAAAAATGATAAAGCCAAAACATATATTTTTTATACAGGGTGATTAAAAATTTATGCTGAATGGTTTTTATTTTCAATAGAAATATGTATCTACAAGTAATAATGTCTAGACATCAACTTTCAAATATGTATCTATAATCAATCATGTCTAGACATCAAATTTCAAATATGTATCTACAATCAATAATGTCTATACATAACTTTAAAATGTCAAATTTACATATCAGTAAGTGCTGTATATCTAAAGAAGAATTTAACACAAATTTCTGAAATTGGTGTGTCTAATTGATTGACTCTAAAATACTGCAAAACAAGCTCTTTCTGAATTAAATCAAAATGCTGCAGTACCATCAGACTCAACAATCAAATGTCTGATTGAAAAATTCCATGAAACCAGTTTTGTATTGGATGCTAACTGTAATGGTAGGCCAAGTCTTAGTAAAGAAAGAGTTCCAGAAGTGCAGAATGCCATAAGTATAGTCCAAAAAAGTCATTAAAAAAGATTTCTGCACAAACTGGCACTCCATTCACTTTTATGTATAATGAATAGTAAGGAAGGTATTGTGTATGTACCCATAAAAAACAAGAGTAATTTAGACTTTGAATAATGCTGACCTTGAGACACAAGTGTTGTTTTGTCAGTGGTTAAAGACAGTGATAGATGATGATAGTAACATGATAATTCCAAAATTACTTGGGAAAAGTCAATAAAAGAAAGGAAAACCACAATGAATAAAAATTAAAA
>JAYRBW010112525.1:0-17953 GCA_036023295.1 Invenusta paracnida
AAATCTACATATAAACAGAAAAGAAGGAGGACAGTATACTGAGTCAGTGAGCCATGGTTAATATTGATTTTTGACACACATAAAGTTGAGAATTTTCATTATTGATTTTCAACGCGCCGTGCCGCGCTGCTTTCGGTGTGCATTGCCTAATTAGATTTAATGCTTTTTAACTTCTTTTTTACGCGCTACGCCGAGCCACGCCACGCCACGTTCAGTGTGCATAGGCCTTTAGTCAGGAAATGTATGCTCCTATGATTATCTATATCATACGACTTAAACAGGCCTGCAATTGTTGTATTAAGACAGACAATGTATGTATGTATATTGATTATAGCGTTACACTAAATTTCTTCTCCAATGGAAATACAGCTACGCATTGAAAGCTTCCTTGTTTGAGACATAATCTGCAGTTTATAATTTAGTGTGATATCCCAACAAGATGTTGAGTTAGTTTTTTGTATTAATTATACTATTTAACTATATTATAATTTAAAGATATATACATAGTACTTTTAGTGAACCTTTTTTCAATCAAATGTCCCCCTGAGAGAGAAACAAATGGAATTACTATTTCTATTAAATAATCTATAAATAAAACTGTTGCATTCGATTTTATATTCTATTAACAAATTATTTAAACTATACTTGAATATCGCAAAAACGTCACGTGTGAGAAACGTCATATTTGAATGGTATGTTTTCATTCCGTCTGAAATTTTACATAATTATATTTTTTATATTTATTTATAAAACATAAAGCATATTTAAATGTTCTATTGTGTATTTCATAAACATAGTTCGGTTCCTCTCACAGAACTTTGTGAAAGCGTCTGAGACTACATATACCTTTGGAATTCCAAGAAAACAAGATTTTCTACAAAGGCCCCTATAATACGGTATCGAAGTAGAAAAAAGTGGCATAGAAAAAATTAACCAAAGACACAAGTCATACATCATTTTGTATTCAAAATATGCACCATTTTCAAAATTTCCAAAATTAAAGAATAAAAAACATTTCCATGATTTCGCTAAATAATAATATATACTCTTTTATCTTTAAGTGTTTTGTGTATTTTAAAACAATCATTAGACTCAAAGATCGTATAATTATTTTTCCATTTACATTTTAGTATTGGTCCCTACCCTATTTTTAAGCTTTAAATTAGGCTTTTATAGTAATTTAAAACTCATCTGAAAACTTAATTATATGAATTATGAGAGTATTTTTTTATTTTAAAATGCGTAAAACACTTTAAGAAGTACAATGATATATAATATAGTATTTTAATATTTTGGTAAGCCTGAATAATATTTTTATTTGCACAAAAACATGGATTTCTCCTAAATGAGGCAAAGATCATATATAATGTCTCTCTTATTCTTTAATATCTGAAATTTCTAAAAGGTGAATACAAAGTGATACCTGACTTGCGTTTATGAATACATTTATTTCTATATGAGCCTATATAAATGTACTTTAATACAAAAGTGAACCTATGTGGCAAAACTTGAAGTCAACACCCCACTTACACAACCCAGCATACACTGTTCATGTATCATCAATTTTCTATTGAATGATAAAGGAGGTATCAAAAATATCAGATATATTATTATTACCGCGCATAGATATAGATTCCTCTGAATAGCAACATTACTTTTTATTAAACATTAAAAATGTAAATACCAACTGTCTATAAAACCTAATTAAAAAAACGTTTTAATTATATATTAAGATTCAATTAATTTTAGCCAGGCATTTGTATATCTGGTAACATGAAAATATATAAAACGTGCAAATTTAATATTCATGTGATTTAAATTAATTGATATTGTATATATAACATTTAAAAATCAAATGTGTACAAAACCAGGTTGTTTAAATTAGTTTCAATATTTATTTATTTTATATCAAAATCGTCAGAATGTAACGTGAGAAACAGAATCCTTTTAAAACACAGTTGTTTAATCTCTTAAATTTTATAATCATTTTGAAAATATTAAATATTATTTTAGTGGTATTTTTAATTTGTAATGCGTTATATGAAAGAAAAATAAACTCATCTGTTTTGATGAAATTCTAATAAACCACATCATGACCAGGCACAATATATGCAATATTTGAAATTACGGTGTTAAGAATTGATTTATGCACACTGAACGCAGCGCCGCGTTCAGTGTGCATAGGCCTTAAGAAAGAAATTTATAACCTAAAGTATTTTTTAATGGGTAAACAAATTATAAAGGAGGATGCTGGAGTGTCTGTTGGCAGGAAATTTGCCAAAAATCCTTTTTTTTTGTGGAAATTTATGACCACAAAGATATAAAGTGGCGTACTTCAAAAATTCTAAATGTTTAGATGCATACCGACATAAAATGATTGCTGAATTAATTAAATATATTTTTATTGTAAATAGAAAAGCTGTTGATTAAAGTAATTAAAGTTAAAATAAAAAAATAAAAAATAAAGGCAAGACTGGTAATAAGTGTGAGCAGAGTAATAGCAATTATTGTATTATTTTATATGTATTTATAGAGTTCCCTAAATTTAATATTTCTTCCCCACCCCCCCCCCCTTCTTCCCAATAAGAGATGACTATATTTCTCATGCTTATGTATTTTTGTATCCTTAAGGTCGCTCATCCTCTGAAAATGAACATGCAGTCGAGGATTGGTCCCACGACCAAGCTCATTCACGATCACGACGAGGTAATGGATCATTAGCATGCTGGAAAAATAATAAATAATTTGTAGTATAAGCAATCGATTCTTTAATTAGTTTTAGACACGTTATATATGTAGTGTGACGCTGACAGAAAAATGATTAACTGTAGAATACAGAATATGCAAATAATTTGGATGTCGTAATGTTTTCATAAGGAGAGTAATATTATAATTTATTGGTACAAATATTTAAGTTACCAATTACATATTATCACAAAATATTGTGAAATTCTATTATCCTGATATTTGTTATAAATTACAATTATTTAAAGATGCCTAGAAATACTGGCAATATTAACTGGGAGTGGAATTTACCAATAAATGCATTAGAATTCCTATATTTCGGGGTTGCCACGCCCCTGGTGAACCATATTATGAACTTTAGTAAACTCTATATGGGAAAACATGAATACAGTTGCTAGATTCTGAACCGCAGAGAAAATAACACAATTTTCTAAAACTCCTGCAAACGTAAGATTTTATCAATAGAATTTAATGACTTAATAACAACTATTATCAGAAAACATTTTAAGAAGTCCCAATGACCTACTCCGTGTAGTAAAAGTTTAGATCCCATATTTCTAACTTCGCCTCTATTACTTCAAATATTTGATTGTTTTTTTCGTTTATCTTTATTATAACATTGCTACCTAATTTAGTGTTTTTCTTATTATTATTTAATTAAAAAATGATTAAAATTAAAAAATGACTTTATATCACTTCATTGTTTAGTTTAATGTATGTGACTCTTTTTACTGATATACATTAAATGTTCAATTTTTTTAAACTATTTCTTATTAGATATATCAACATGTAAATTATGTATATTAATTTTATCTCTAAAATTTTAAAATCGCATTACCTTTGTCGTTTTTTTTGCTTTCGTTTAGAACGACAATACACAATTTTAAATAATGTTTTGTCTTTTATTATAATAGTAATATAGGAAAAGTATTTTCAAATTTAACAATAGTAAAGTATTTTTCATAAATATTGATAATGATTTGTAACACGATGAAACGCTAATTTTATCATTTACGATATTTAAGAAGAAGAAATACAGCATATACAAATCTATTATATAACGCGGACAACGGACACCTAAAATATATATCTAAGAAAATATATCTAAATGAATAATTGATAAGATTACTTAAATTAATACTGTTAATATGGTTCTACATACAATATCATACAATATCCAACAAAAGCTGTCAAATCGTTTGCTTTTGCAGCTTCTTAGTAGTCTATGATGTCCGTGTCAAACATGAACATTTGAATAAACAACCAATTGCTTTGAAACTGATTGACTATAATGAGCCAATTATAAAAGAGGTTGAATTCAAGAATTATGAAAGCAAGTGGAATTCCGATCTTTGTAGAAAAATGTTCAACGTACAAAAATACGAATCACAGAAAGATCTTTAGCCGATTTATATAAATCCTTTATCGAAAATTGGTTACATTAAAATAATACAGACGAAAATGCACACGATTTTTAATGTTTCGTAATCGTTAACCATCGGGATACACATATAATAAATATTTCATCCTTCTTATAGTGGAGAAATATATATCTATATTATATGTACCTACAATAAATGGCATTGCAGAATCTTCCGTGGATTTGGAAGTTTCAAGTTACCAGCTAGACAAACGGGATAAGAAATGGGACTACATCTGGTCCGTATCAGGTATCTCCCGTCGGTACACCAACGCCCTCAGGAACAATAAGAAAGACGGGATCCACATCTGCGATGGACTCTACAAAGACACGAAAGGTTACACTTTTGGTCTTCATATCCAACCGGGCGGTGGTGAAGGTCAATTCTCCTTCAAGAAGTTCCTCTGCGTCGGCCTTGTTTGTACTAAGAACGTCAAGGGGAACCGCGAGCGTCAGTGGCCAATTCACCGTTCCTTCGTCCTCGCTATTCTCAACCCGGCCGATCCCGAGGGCGACAAACCGCTCATTTCAAAGAAACGGGCTCGAGAGTTCAATTCGCCCGGATCACGCGACTGGATCTACAACTTTTGCAGCCTCAATAAAATCTACGGTGTAGGAAAGGACTTCATGGGGAAGTATGTTGCTGACGACAGTCTCCAGATTGGCCTCAAGTTCCTCCCAAATGACGAGGATGCTTCTTCCTCGCCAGTTTCCACTGACTCGCGTCCCTGTGGACCGCCATCTCGAAGAGCAGAATCACCGTACTATGATAGTGATGGTGAAGATGATGACATTTACTAAAGATTATACCCGATAACAGATGACCACAAAACTATTCTTGTATGAAATATTTTTATTAACTTATTTTCTTTTATCTGACCAATCTTATATATAATCTAAGATATATTCTCACATATACTTTTCAAAGTATAGTAGTCATATATTTACTATGAAACAACACAGCTACTTTATTTATGAATGTCAGATGAAACATTTCTATTTAAATAGTCTTCTGAGGCGTTTTCCGTTATTTCGAGGACATTTTCTTACCAAATTCGATTTTTATTGTCTTTGATCGTCGGAATGATTAAAAGTCGCTTTCTATTAAACGTCAACAGATTATACACAGATTTATCTGTATCATTTATATTTTTGAACTTTATTTCTAAATGAATCAAATCTTTTACATTTTTGTACACATTTTATGCAATATAGAAATATTGGATATTTGTTGCAGTGTCATTTCATTTTATATTCTTTATACATTTCCATTACGAATACACGTATGTTTTAGTACTATTCTATACGCATGTATTAACCGTAGTAACTCCGACCAGAAGCGGAATTCCCTTGGAGTAAGCCAAACTAATTTATTTAAAGAATTACTCTAGATTTTACAATAAATCATGTTATGTCGGCTGATTGCACGAAAACCTGCTTTTCTAAAAATTATCGCCTTGTAAAAGGGTCAGTGAGCTAGATGGGTATCTACCTAATGGGAAAACGATGACTTTGGTTCAATTAAAATTGCTGATATTGATTGATTTCCGTTGAACTGTAATTACTTACCTCTTATATAGCGAAACCAAATTATGGAAATATTATACACAGAAAATTAACGATTTAGTATTATAAACGAATTTGTTTCGATCATAGCATAATAAAAAAACTCAAATTTATATTCGTAAAATAGTAATATTTATAATCGAAAGTCTAACACAATTTGGTTATACGGTACAAGGGAAACTGACTATTTATCTTTTATGTATGTATTTTCATTAAAAGTTTAACATTTTTCTTTACTTTGTTTGCATAATAAAGGTATCTTAGTCAAATAATTGTTAGTAAGTTACATGTTTTTCAATTCTATTAGTGATTTGGAAATCGTAAAAATAAAAATGTTATTACAAACATGTTAATTGTGTCAAATACTACCTACCTATTACATGATTTTTAATTCGAATAAATTAATAAATGCGTATTCACTATTCCATCAATAAGTCTATTAGTACAAGATGTACCATAATAACTGTAGCATAGACTGGAATTCAAGTCCTGGAATACCAAAAATAATATTCAGAGTTCATAGTTGATTCATTTCTGAAAACTAGAGTGCAACTAAAACCTAGATTGAAATGGGAACTCGATTTGCAATAATTGAGTCTAATAATATTAATGGTACTATTTTCCCACTAAAAAGAAATGTAAAGAATGTGCATAGTTTTTTTAAGGATAATGTGATTATATTTTTACATGTTAGATTTAAAATAAATAAAAAAGTGTGTTGAAATGAAACAATGTTAAAAATGAAGTTAAATCATGCATAATAAATAGACGTAATGAAGTCAAAATGTAAGACAATAAATAGATATGTTCAGCTTGAATAGAAACGAGTTAAAAATAGAATCTAAAAGGTATATTTACATGAACTCAGAATAAAAAGTTTTTCAAGATTTGTAATAATTGTATTCATTAACAAATGAAGTTATAAAATACTCGTATCCAATACAAGCTTTCTGAATAACAAGTAAACTTTTAAAATACATAGAAACAACAAAATGAGGTAATTATGTATCAGTATATATTTTAATATGATCTGTGTTTAGAAGAAAAACTTGTAAATGAAATTTATACATATATCAACTTAACTACCAATAATGTATCACAAAGAAAGATATTTTAACTTCAACGAATACAGACTAAAGATTAGATACTTTAAAATGTTGATTCACGATTTTATTTTATAATATAGTCATAAACAGCACAGATTAGTTATAGCAGCATATTTACAAAGAAATAATCTTTATATATATACACACTGAAAACAGTAAATACAATATGCTAAAGAAAATACGCATATAATGATACAAAAACAACATATCGAAAATAAAACCCGCCCATAATAAAACGTTCCAAGTAACAAAACGGTCGGTGCAGGACATGTGTATGAATTAATATTAAATGGCCAGAATGTGAAAAAATAAATAGCCGCAATGATAAAGCATTGTCATGAAAAGGTGAAAGGTAAGGAAGACTGCGTGAGTGAACTCTAATGATAATAGAAGATCTTATAATCAATATAATACATAATATGTAAAAATACGTCGACATATTTGTATATTATTCATGTATTGATATATGCAATACAATGACATACAATCAATAGACTGCAAAGCAGCTGATCTTCTAAACTACATCATTTATTCTTGATAATTGTTAATATCGATCAGACAAGTAATGATATTAATACTTTCATACTTCTCAAATACATACATAGTTCTCAAAGGTCATCCAAGGTAAGAATATAACAATAATGCGTAAATATTACATTATCAAACATACTTTACATTTATCACTTTGTAATGTTCGTTTTATGTCATGAAAATTGAGCGATATATTCTCAAATATTTCGATTAAAAATGAATTAACACACACACATTTGTTCGCATGGGATATGAATAAATAATGAATTCTTGTAGTAGCAGTATATATAATAGTTGCAGCAGCATACAAAATACTTGTACCTAAAAAACGTGAGTGAGTTAAAAATAAAATGCAAAGTTGGAACACAAGACAAAGAATGAACAGCATTGATAGAAGATTATTTACTTAGGTAATGGCTCCATACAAATTGTCCATTTTCAAATTGAAAAACCTTATTAATTACACTTAAAATATGAAAATAATTCAAAAAGACATTTGATATCTTTAAAGTGTATAAATCGTCGACTTATAGATATGTTAGAAAACCTGATACTATTTCACTAAAATTATTAAACTCAAAGAAACGTACAAATTATTCTGTTATTAATTTCTATTATTCAAATTATTAAAAATTGCTCATGAAATGAGTTCATAAGTTTCAAAGAAGAAAATGCTTTTTTTAACTCCTGAGTATCATATTATACCTACCAAAACTGTACAGAAAATCTTTCTTTTCCCCTTTAAAATGATTCTAACCGCCTAAAATGTAATCGATGATTTGGGTTCGTTAAATAGTAAGTACACTGGTGCATGGTTCTGTTATTGCAGCCTGAAGATAATGTGTGCCGCAGCGAAACATATTACGCTTAAAATAAATATTTAAATGTATGTCATGTAATAATTAGAAAATAATAATATCTGCATCTTGATCGCTTTTCTAACAACAATTCAGCAGTTTATCACATTGTAGCTTTGTTGCATAACAAACTGATGGTCACTAACCGCATAGAACTACATATTTTAAACATGGCATGTCAACTGCAAGCAGGAACTATTAGCAGGACAACTTGGTTGCATATAAATGCATAAAATAGTGGTCGATAGGCGACTATAACGCACGGTACTATGGCAACCACAAAGTCGTCGATGCGAATATATCGTGAAGATTGTATTAACGTATAAGAGACTCATTGGAGTATCAGTAGATTACTATTACATATGGAATATAATTGCGATTTCTCCCGTGACAATTTGACTTGATAGTTTTGCGTGTAGCACAGTGTATAAAGCGAGCTTTGAATGTGACTAAACGACGGTGTGCCTCGCAGGGAATTCCCTAGAACTCCTCGTCTTGCGAGTCGAGGAGATCATAGAAGACAGAGTTGGCGACTCCCAGGTGTCCATCTCCCGACCCCAAGACGGGTGCCACTGACCCCCCCTCCATGTTCGGAAGTCCCTCCGCATCGGGAGGAACATCGAAGCCGTCCATAGGATCGTCAAAGAGGCGAACGTGCGGATTGTAGCCGATGGTCACTCGACGATGGTCCCTCCCACTTCCGGGGAACGCTAACACCTCGTCGTCCGTGGCAACACGATGATGATGATCCTGCATGAACTTGGGCAGATAGGCACCGACACCAGAGACAGCGGAACTGACAGCTTCTCCTTCTGCCTCATCTTCGAATGAGAGTGTCAATCGAGGTGACGGCAATACCTCATTACTAGGGTTACTAGGTGTTGTTGACAGATCAATACTGCATGGAGTTTGAGAGGCCTGTCGTTCAAAAACACGGAGAAACAATCGTTTTAAGCTTTGCCTTTAAAGAGAATGTAATACTTTTCGAGAAATATATACTTTGCGAAAATAGTTCAAATGCCATTTATCAAACAAGAAAAAACATCAATTAGATAGTAATGAAGCAAAAGAAAGTGTAATTCATTAAAATTTAATATTCATTTCAAAAATGCAAAACATAAATATAGAAATGTTTTCAAAATACATTTTAACATGTGCTAAAACCGCAGAATTTTTTAAGCATATTTCCCATTATTCATCAAAAAATGGCTCGCAAAGCAAAACCAGTGTTCGTCAGTATTTCTAATATTTAAATTATTATTAGTAAAAGTTAATGTATATGATAAAACAACTGTCTCGACTATTAAGAAATTAAAGTCTAAATTGGAAAACTTTCTCTAAATTAAGTAATAAATTGTGAACAAGTACATTTCTTTACAGAAACAATTTAAACATTACTACTATAGTGATTTCCTATAAAATACGGCAAGATGGCAAGCATTGGGGATTTGTCAATTGGACTCAAGAAGAACTCACGGATGCGCCAAATCCCTTCGCTGGGTTTCGTCCGGTACAGTGATTGAGACAGCCAAAGAGGGAGCGACCTATGAAGGCGAAGAGGGCGACAAGGGAGCCCACGAAAGCTAAGAGATTGATGGGATCGAAGAGCTTGAGACGAATGGCGAGGAAAGCGGCCACATTGAACTGCAGGAGAAGCACCGAGGCGAGCATGAAGGAGGTGGCCCAGCCGTGGACTCTGCTGTCGATGCGACTCGGGGTGTAGGCGAAGTAGAGATTGTAGCGGTCTACGAGGTGCTTGAGGACCAGGTAGAGGATACCTGAGGAGCAGGAGCAGGGGCAGGGATGGAAGGAGGACACTGGTGACTAGAAGCGGCGACATGATTTGAACACACCAATGGCTTGTTGCATAATGAGTTTGCAATTAGTTTAGAGTACAACGAGAAAACAGTCGTATCAAAGTATGGGGCCAGATAACTCACCAAAAGGCATGATTAGCGGGCAGGGCAGACTGTAGCTGCACATGACAGCAAATACACAGAGCATCCAGGCGTAGCACTGGCCGAACTGGAACTCCCAGAGTAAAGACTGAAAAGAGGGGTGCAAACGAGAGAGGATGCAGGAATAAGCCAGTAATACGTCATCTAGAAGCAACGTCAACAAAGACGTACTGCGACATGTCTTTTTGTATTAAAAGGAAGGAATATTTTACTATTAATTGATAAATTGTCATAAAAATCAACGAAAATCTAATATGATTAATTATTACAATTCGCGATAAAGAGCCTTGTTAAACGACAGACTTAATGCTACAATAAATTGTTGCCCAAATATATCGACAAGTATCAACGGTTGCGCAGGATCAGACCCAATGCCTACAACAGCGCAATCTACTTCTTGTGAATGAAAGCCGATCAAGAATGACCCACCTTGCCCACAGCCTTCTTCTCCACATGCGAGCGCGCCAGAAGAACCCGACAGCCGTGGACAAAGAGCTCGGGAAGCCGGATGAGTTCAAGCGCCGTTCCGATGAGTGCCGAAGTGATGACGTAGTTGACGAAGAAGGCGCCATTGTCCGGCATGAAGACGCAACTCCACCGTCGGATCCCAGCATGACTTTCGATGGCTGGGAAGACCCACTGGATGAGGGCGGTTATACTGGATGGCGGGAGAGGAGAGGAGAGGAGAGGAGAGGAGAGGAGAGGAGAGGAGAGGAGAGGAGAGGAGAGGGGAAAGGTCGTCGGTGTAGTACACGATAAATATTAATATTTCAAATAACAAAATAAAACCAATCCTTCGATCAAATTCGCGGATAACATCATGACAAAAACATAAATTCTTTATAGTGAGCATAGATAAAATTGTTTTAAAAGTAGAAGTTAGTCGCCGATCATCACTATCTATTTGAACGTAAAAAAATGTTCAAGCTGTATATTTTAAATGAAATGAGTCCAACAATTTTATTAATTAATTGAATCAAAAAGTTTGTTTCGAATACCGCAATTAGATAGATGTTCAACAGATACAAACATATTGCAAGACTGCCATAAAAAGGCAATAAAATACTCACAAAGTCACACCCAAGTAAGTCATAAAGTAGTGAAATGTCATCATATAAATTTGTAGAAATTAAAGAACTAATTACCGACGTAGTGCTATATTTTCTTGTTGAACGGGAATAGATAAGTTATAATTTCATAATACTTTAAAAATACGGTATAAAAATATTTGAGAAATAAATTTAAATTGGCGATGATGAAGAATGTGTTTTACTCTCTAGGCAATATTATATTTAGAGTTAGCATAATCAGTCCATCTTTTCCTGATTCAAACTGAAGAAATTCAATTACTAAAACATGATGCGATGCTATTAAAACTCAAAACTATTGTTTCAAGTCCAAAAAGATTGTGTACGATTCAGGGTGCATTTTATTGACAGTTTAAAAAGAACATCACTGTATTATCGATGATAATAATCGGATTATTTAGTATATCTCTGGCAACAATACGACGCTCAAACACAAACAAAGTCCTCACTCACCTGGTGAGGCCGAGGGAGGGGAGGATTAGAATCATGAGAATGAGGAGGACATAGGTCTTGATCATGACCGAGAGATTGGCCGATGTCTTGGTCCAATGACCAATCAGCTGGTCCGAATAGTAGACGACAAGCGGCAAGACCGCCGAAACCAGCCACATGATCAAGGAGGGTGCCATGTGCACGATGAAGGTAGCCTGAACATACAAACACACGACCGGAGATGGAGGAACTTGACAAATACACGAAGGAAGCCGGATAGGTTACGCACAGCACCAACCAACACAATTATGCAAATAGGTTTAGTAAATTACAGCGTGATATTTTTCAGACTGAATTTAAAACAAGTAGTTGTCGATAAATTTGTTGTCATAGTAAAATATAATTACGATCCTGCAATTAAGAAAGAAACTTAAAAAAAAATCAATATAAAATTAAAAACAGAAATACATTTCCGCAGAGTAGGAAGAAATTAAAATGACATTATTTCAAAGGATCATTATATTATTGTAAAATGTATTGATGCTGGTTAAACCGCGGCGTGAAATCTAAAGACGACAATAATTGCAATAACCTTTCCATATATTCGATGGATTTTAAAACCTACATGAAGCTGACTGAGACGCCGCTTGTAGTCCAACTTGTCCATCTGATTGAGAACGTAGGTCGGAGTTGTGAGAAAGAAAATGAGAGAGAAGACAACCAGGTTGATAACGATCGCCTTTGTCCACCAAAGCCATCGACCAGTTGACAAGTTCTCCCTGTGTGTTTGGTGGGTAAGGGCCGAGCCAGAGATATCGATTACAGGAAAAAAGCAATTACAATCATCAATACTTCCCTTTCATGTGCGATGTATTGTTAGCGTAACACGCACAAAATGTAATTCCGGATTGTAGTAAAAAAGCAAAGCATTAAATAAACCGTGTAAAACCTGCAATTCGGAAGCTTTAAGCATAAATATCAGCTGTTACAGTTTTAAACATCAAATATACGTCAAATTAATAATAATTTAGTGGCTGAGGCAAACTCATCCTCTGTTATGCAGTGTAATATGACAGACATGGAGTAATTTTCACACAGTGTACCATCCAAATACTATTGCAATAAAAGACAATTCTATGCGATTTTACAACAACAAAAAGTATATATATATAACACAATATAATGAGAATATTTATGAAGTCGAAATAGGATTAGAGAATGGTATTAAAAAAGTGGAATGAGAAAAAGAATATTACTAATTTGTTTTGTTTTGTATTATATAACAATATGCTGACATTTTTCAATAATTCGTAGTTTATTAAGACAGAAGCGTTCAACTATACCTATATAATTGTTTACACCAAAGTATGTAATAATAGTTGCCTCAAAGTAGTAAACTAGACTGCAACGATAGGCTCCACGTATGATGTTTACTTGAGGTATTATAACAGCCTGTCAAATGCAATTAATAGCTGAGATATAATATTAAAAATTGATCGACTAAAGTATGTAAGTCGGAATGTACCTATAAGTAACATACTCCAATTGACGCTCTTAATTATGTTATGCAACCTTTGTAGGCAGAAAGAGTTTAACAGCATATAATAACAGTTAAGATAAAACGGCACTTAAGCTTTGTAATCATGTATGTATAACAGTAGACAAATATATCAGCGCACTTTTGGAAAACTGCTGATACAAAGAAGCGATCAATATTAAGTACATCATAAAATCAATATCAGATATATGGGGAAGTGAACTTTGGTGCAATGAAAATTACATTTATGATATATTTATATTCAATCAAGATATTTAGTTTTGAGTACATTATATATGAAAGGTGTTAACCTTTGTGAACTGAATTTGCAATATACACATATGTATATCTATTCTTATGGGTAAAGCCAGTTTGTTGTCTGATAAGAAACAAATTTAAATACATAATTATACAATAATATTTGCTTACGTCGATGTGTCGTTTATTTCAATGACAATAATTACATATTTTACAAAATATAGAAAATAGATAAATGTATTGACATTGTCAATCAAATTATAACAATATCTATAATACAGAGCTTTCTGAAAAAATAAGATTTACTTAAAATATTGCACTTATTTAGTTAAACTATATTTAATAGTGTTGGGAGAAAATAAGAAACAATTAGAGTTGTTTTCAATTATTATTCACAACAATATATCAAAATTAAATATAACATTAAAAAGATAACACCAAAATCATAATAATAACAACACAACAAAAACTATTTAACAGCAAGTCTAAAGAAATATATTAATTAAATACATTTTAATTGGTTTTTAACTCGTCAAATATTTGGGAGGAAATCTTAATTCTGCATATGTATTATGTTGCTCTGTATCAAAGCATAATATAACTAATATCTTAAACTATAAATAAGCTAAAAGACAAGCAATTAAAATGAGGAACTCAAGACGACTTATGGAATATTATAACATTAAAATAATACCCTGATTGAATGGAAAATAGATGCGTTAACTTTGATTCAAAGGGAACTGTGTACATTCAAATCAGGTAAATAATAAGCAAAAATGAGCACCAATCATCAAAGGAAAGAACGTGCGACTACTGGCATCAAGTTTACAGAAAGGATAACAACCCATGCATATTATCATTCATGCACCTTCTTGGCGTGTGATAACGTTCATAATGTGTGCAGCCCAACGCTCAATTTAAGCCATAAAAATATGAAAGTATATTAAATTAGCTATTATTATATACAATTAAAGCATCATAAACGCTAAAGAATGATAAGTACTTTAAGTTGCCCATAACTGTTACCTTATAGAGATGTGTGGTCATTTTCGCGTAACATTTTCTTTTCAAATGTGCTTTACAATTTCGCACAATTTGATGTGAGTGATTGTAGGTAGCACAGTGGGCTTAAAAGTTCCCTTGCAAAGTGCCTACCACACACGCAGAACGATAAAATTGCACAAAAAGAACGAAGGTGATTGGGTGTGGCTAAGTAACGATCGTAGGCGTTTGTTTTATGATTGGCCGCTTGGTGAAACATTTAAAAGATTACTCGACTCGACATAATGACTCACCAGTAAAGATCATCCGGAGCAGGCGCATAGTTGACAGTCCAGCGATTCGGCTGGAGCTCAAAACTGGCGTTAGACGTGAGTCGGGTGCTTTTGCGACGAAAACAGATTGGCCGAAAGTCATTGTGGACTCTGCGGTTCGGTATTATAAGGAAATGTTTCGTATTGATTATAAAGAGACAAATGTTTCTGCGTTTAACTGCGTATTCTCCTCCGATCAATAATATTTTTAAAATATAATTATAGACACTAAAAGTACACTCAGCGCAACACATAAGTGGACGAATTTATGCGTATAAGAGGACTATTTTCCGTTTCTTTTGCGAAAAATAATTGTTTAAAAGAACTTCCTGTGGTCCTCTTCCACGGCAATTAAATAAAGTAAAAGTATGTTGAATAATATGCATCTTCACATTATGGCCTTTTCAGCTTTTAATTGTATATTTAAAAGCAATTCCGTCAAAAGACAAAATTAGAATTGGTCAAAGCGACACTAAATATTTTAGCTTAGAAATAGGCAAATGTTCAATATTTATCAATTTACATATAACAACTACATGGTACGTGGTATTATGTACTAAGGAGTTATTCAGAAAACAAATTAATTTTAATGTTTTTATCCTATCAAGATTTTTAATAGACAATAAAATCCACAGCTTACGTAAGTGAATACTTACTTTAATGATTAATAGACCTACTATAATTCTCAATAAGTTGAAAATCAATTTTTGATTGTATTATTTATTACTTTAACCGCAGCAGGTCAAACGACATAAATATATTATGAAAGAAGCAATTTATAGTGAATTTACAAATATTTTAAAATCAAAAAGCAAAGTGTGGAAGCGAAATTTACTTAACATTTTAATTATTAAGAAGAAAGTAAAATAATATCTATGGTGGTCTAGATAATACATTACAAGGAACTATCTTCTAAAACAATACCAGTATATTGTAATGGAAAAAAAGCTATAAGTAACTCAGGATTAGCTTTCAATTTCACGAGATTTTGAAAGGATTGTTACGTTGTTATTATCATATTTAATAAAAATGATATTAAAAATAAATATAGTGCAGGCATTATTATTTGAACAACGCCGATTGGATGACTATGAATATTTCTAAATTTTCTGGCCAATAACAAGCTTTCTTCCCGTAAATCTCTTGGTCTAGTGGGGTTCAAGTCACCTTATAGCCTGCTGGTCCGTCTGGAAGGTGACGAAGACAGTGCCCAGAGGCCGAGCCACAGTTAGCTCTCTCTCGGCCCGGCACAGACTATGATAGCGGGTCACCCGGTCCCGGTAGTAGGTGACAGCGTCCACCTCGATCAAGCCACAGTCCCGACAGCAGCACAAGAGTCGACCGCAAGGATGGGGTACGAGCCGTGGCCGCTGACCACCCCGCATTAGGACGCGTTCCGATTGGCTCAGAGCGTCAGCTGCCGCTTGTCTATACACGCACAAATCAATATCAAACCACAAATGGATAGCACATAATAGGCCAATTGCGTAAAACTAGTTTTACTATATGAGTGTTAAATAAAATGTATTCACAACTTGTTAAGATTTATCAGTATGTATGTAACCTGCGAACTTGCTGCTATGCTGGTTATAACCATTAGTTTTAGGTAACTTAAGTCACAGGGCTAGAAGCAAATACAGGCTGCAGACATCACACTATTTATTACAAATTATATAGTATATTATATTTCATATTATGTAGATTGAAATTCGATAGAATAAACAAATTTTGTACTCGAAATAAATAGTACCTTGAAATCAAAGAATCTAATCAATTTAAATAACTAAAATTAACCTACAACGGATTAAAATATTTATAAAATAACTAGACATTGACATGACAATTATTAAACATTACAAATAGGTTTCTGTAGGTTCAGAATTGTTAATTTCACACCTAATTTCTTACCTTTACAAACTGTCGGGGAACCGTCTTAGGAATTCCACATTTAGTAGCTTTAGTAGCTTTAAAATTGGTTTTAAATATAGAGTCAATTAATACATATATCACTGAAATACGAGTGATATAATTTATAAGAGTGATGGATTTCACTTGGACTAACATTGATCTTTTAGGCAGTTTAAATATATACATACAAATATTAACGTATAATTATAAGGAAAGGTTATGTAAAATATATTTACCCCATCCGATCAAGTTTCATGATCTTTCGTACATCATAAACAAACTGGACGTCTGTAACTTTGCATCCAGTGTAGGACTCTCTGCAAAAGTAAGAAAATAGTACAGTTCTTGTATTGCTCATTTTAACAATCATAAATTAGTATGTAGATTGAAATAAACAATTTTATGAAAACAAATAACCATTCACTAACATCGTAAAATTGTTGGATTGCGTAAATCTAACATTATATTTCAGTAGAGCACTATTTATTTGCATAGAACGGTGTGTATTTTTATCTGGGCATGAAGAGTAATAAAATAGCATATATCTTTAACAAAATTTAGACTTAATTATTTCGTATTATTCATGTAGCTTACTACATACTGATGTCTACAATATTGACGATATTCCATAAATTAAGTAATTACAATTGGTAATATAAGTATAAAACTATACACAGTTCATTACTAATATGAAGGTTAAATGGTGACAAACATACTTGAAATGAGTGACGATAAGATTTCTATCTCGACAATGTTTTGGAATCCCGCTGATAATAAGTGTTTCCGACTTCTGAAAAAAGATAAATATTAAATAGTCACGGCTATTATTTGTTATAAGTAATGTTCCTCGCCCAGAAATGCTTTACCAGATCAATTTCGTTAAGATCTAAATTTCATTATTGACATTGATTTATTTGGGACTTCAAGACAGTCGATAAATTCGATAAATTGGGAAAAGATTAATTGTTTGTGATTCCTAAAACAAGTTATTAGAAATTTGTAATTGCCTTGGGAATTTCATATAAAAGCCCCAGTGTTTTGAAAACGATTCTTGAAAAACAATAAGACTTACCAGGTAAGATATTTGTAAACTCGTTGAAACATTGTGGAGTGCACTATAATAGAATAGATATTAATACTTGTGGCCGGTAGCCTGGCAGAGGCTGGGGCGACTTAACCGACCAATGATATCTGTGTACTTGTCCCTGTTTGTGTGTCTATAAGCGGCGCACTA
>JAYRBW010112536.1:0-17953 GCA_036023295.1 Invenusta paracnida
TGATATAAGTAATACATTCTCTTTTTAATCGGTTTATCAAATTTCACATTGTTAAATATATTTTATTCTTGAAATTTATTCCAATTAATAGCGTGTAACAAAAACGAAACCAATAATATTTATTTATAAAAAAGCGTATTTAAACAAATTTTTTTTAAAATGCATCGGAATACCGAAACAGCACCAATATTTTACTGCATTTAATTTTTAAACTTGAATAACTTTAAGTTTGTGTACTATTAGTAATACTAAAGTATTACTAATATTACATTTTGAAATAAAAAAATATTTACATTAATTTTTAGAATTCAAAAATTTGGGATTATTAAAATATTGTTAAAGTATTTGTAAAAATGTTTTTTTATGAATTGTCATTGAATTGCATAGCCCTAGTAGTAGTACTTAGACCTAAGTACAAGACCCAAAAGTAAACCTAGAAGCATATTTTATACTGACAGTGACACTGAACAGTGTTACACAATGCACAATGACAAGTTCAGTCATTTACTTTAGTACAATGGGATGTTTATCAATCTATAGACATGATTATTAACAAATTAATAATTTAATTACAAATTAATATCATAATTAATGATTCTTATAGTTATACTATAGAAATCTATTAATAAAAATTATTGCTTTTAAAATTATTTTATTTTATATTAATTTAAAATAGAAATTATTATGATAATACATTAACATTATTGATTTATTGATTTATTAATTTTAATATATTTAATTTTTAAAGTATAATCCTTATCCCATAGAGTAATGATTATACAAAGAATGTTCACTCTTATTGATTTCATATACATTGCTCTGTAAATCGTGGTATATAAAAAATCGTTTTATTTTAATAAATTTGATGTAAATGAGATAGTAAAAAGTAGTATTAAATATTTTGATTAAATTTATTTTTAGAACAAATATATATATTCATACAATTTTAACATGCGTAAGTTGTCTATAATAAATAATTTATTGCCTCTATATCTCAAACTATTTTACTACATACACGATTTAATTGCTCTCAGTTTTTAAAACAAATACAATATAAGCTCTTACGTAGGTAAATAGTAGTATTGAACTGCATGCAGAATTTATAAGAGAGTGAACACTCTTTGTATAATTACTCTATGATATATTCTATCAAAACAAAAAATAATGGCGTCACAAAGATAAAAGCCAAGAAACGAGTAAAAAAATTTTATAACACGTAGTTCAGCCATTGATATAAAAATGCACCAAACAATATTATTAATGCTATTTCTTAAAAATCCATATAATATAGTTATGTAATTTATGTATACAATCTATAAATTTCATTAAAATTTATTTTAAATTATTTATTAAAATTTGAAATGCATTTTATAGCATAGCCAATTTTTTTCTGGATTTTTTTGAACTATAGAGTTTGTATGTACTGTATTGACTTTTACTTTTACTATATTGACTTTTAATAGCGATAAAAATAACATTCAAATTTTTTGGCGCATTTTTATATTATATTAAGTAAAATCTTAACTACTTGTCTTACATGAATTTGAGAATTTCGTATTTCCTGCGTATTCGTTATTCCCAATTCTGTGAAGTTTTAAAATCAAATAATGATAACAATATTTTAAACTTATGATAATGGATATTTAAAGTCGTTTTTATAAATGTAAGTTCGATTCTCTTTTACGTACGACAAGCATACGATGTGTCGCAGGGAGTAACTAGAGATCAGCATATTCCATGTGCTCAGCGAGTGCGAGAGTCCTGCAATATTCCGGAGCAAGAGGGAGGAGGGTATATCAAGTCTGCGGAGAATATCTTAAGGAGAGCGGCAAGGCAGACGCGAGTCAGAATGATAAAGAAGCTCGAACATGAATCCCCCACAAGAAGCGAGAAACGAAAAAATACGAGCATACCAAAAGATATGTCAGTTCGATTGAACTTACTACAACTAAAAATAGTGAAGTAAATACAGCTCTGCATTCAAAAATTAATTGTTTAGAATAGCAGCTCATTCAGTTTACAACGATTTATTGATACACGATCTTGAATGGGTAATTTGCCCATTTCTGAGGGAAAACATTATTTTAATAAAATTTTAAATTAGGGAAAACGATCTAAGCATTTTATCGAAATAAGAATATTAAAATGTCTAAATTTTGCATTTTCCATATCTATATATTATTTTAAAATACAAGATTTTGGTTTAATCGCATGACTTTAATCGCTGTAGCATCTCTCAGGCGATTCATGGACATTTCTTCTTGACAATGATGCTACTGCATCGTCTATTAGATTAAAACCTTTTGGATAAAAAACTAAACAAAAACGACAGTGTTGCAAAAATGAAAGCCAAGAAACGAGTTCTTCAAAGAAAAGCTAAAATAGTATTGATAGAAAGTACAATTAACCAGTAAAGAAATTGATATAAAAATGGCACCATAATTTAATTATTACGATGCATGCTGTTTAAAATGATGCATATTTATATAGATTAATAAGGACAATATTTAATACATATATCAAAGCAAAATTCATAACAATATGACAACAAAAATTCGGAAAAATTCTTGGCAATGGCACATTTTTACAAAGCAATAAAATCTGTTATGAATGTAAAAGTAGTTGTTTAAAGTAAGCCAATTTTAATAACATATCAGAAAAATAACATAATGTAATAACATAATTGCCACGGTTTTTTCGAAATTTTTGTTATTATATATTTTTTAATTTTGCAGTTTCGATATACCTATATGTTATTTATTGATCTATATCTTCATGCATTTTAAACAAGCATCGTAAATAATTAAATCTTGGCGCCATTTTCATATCAATTACTTTAATGCTGTATACTTTATGTCATCAATATCATTTTAACTTTTGTTTTTTGAGGAACTCGTTTCCTTGGCTTTCATTTTTCCGACGCCATCGTTTTTGTTTAGTTAAAAATAAGTTAAAAAACAATTTTTCATCGAAATTGCATTATTTTAAAAAAGTATTTAGACACCCTTTTAAAAGTTAGTTTATTAGATGAATTTTGTTCCTTAGAGCTTGGTAATTACGCTGATACCAAAAATTAGATTTTTAATGCATTCTAACCCGATTTATTAGAGGTCAAAAATGGGCCTATTCACCTTAGCATTAATGACTAGAGATGTTAGCAACTCTCAAGATAATTGTCTATGCTATAGTTTTGTCTAACAATCATAACGAAATGTGAACTTATTTCATGATATAATATGTATATAATTATAGTCATGGAGTATTGAATAATTCTTTACTCTGATATATCTATTGTTACGTAAAAATAGTTAACTAAATCATTATATTGCCAATAACGGAGAAACTATTAAGTCGAAATATGTTATTCTTCAATAAATATATGATCTGATTAATCAAACCCGACGACGTCGTTATGAGGGAGACAATCAACTTCTACAGTTGTCACATTTTTGTTATGGGCGGATTTAATATTTATTATACACAGGAAACTTGTGGTTTATTTTTGCATGCATGAGTAATATCAAAGTATAAGTCTCAACTAAATATTTAATAATTATTGAAAATAGTAAAAACATTAAAAGACTTACAATAACTACAAGCTTTAACTACACTAAGATATGCATCTTTAAGAAAACAGATAAAAATAATATTACATTAATATATAATTTCCATTTATACATACATATTAAGTGATAATTGTTCATTTGCACTTATTTTTAAACATAGAAAATTGGTAGAAATAAAGTTTACCCATAAAAAACCTGTCCACAATAAGCATATAGAAGTTAACTACTAAGACAATTTCACAGTCTTAATAATTACTTTATGGTCATAACCTTTCTAACTGTAAATGTTTGTTCATTAAAAATATTCAACACAAATTTATAAAAAATGTTTTGAACTAGCCAAAAATTATAAAAGACGAATTACTGCTATAATAAATCTCTATTGTTAATAGTTAATCAATGTTAAAATGTTAAAGCGGTAATAATTAATAAGAAATAGTCTAAAAGATTTTGGTCAATGGCGATAAAGTTACATAAAATAATTTCTGTATATAAAAAATACTTTCTACAAACTGAACTATAAACAATCACCCGTTTTCATTTTTTATAAATATATTTTATCAAAGCAAATTTTAAAACAGTGTTGATGTGTTGACAGATTTCATAATTTAACAGAAATTGACAAAAAATAAAAACGTTATGACTTTATAGGTAAAAATAAGATTTGTGGTTTAATTTGAAGATGTACAGAACATGGACATACAGCAATGTGTACATATGTATATATAGATACAATTTCAGTCTAGATATTAGCCTTATAAGTTTTGCGTAAATTTGATTGTGCCTGGTAGTGATAATATACAACAATGTTATAAACAAAATAAGGAATTACATCACAACAAACTATGTAAAAATACATATATTGTTTAAATATATACATGTATAATCAACTTACTTAGTGTACAATTTCAAATTTTATAAATGATCAATCATGGCTAGTTTACAAACAGAAGGCAAAAGAAGAAATACACTATCAGTTACCCTTTATAGTTTTAAATTTTAATCTTAAAGTCTGCAACAAGAGCCAGATGATCGCTTGGAAAGTCTTCATTGGGGAGGGCTATTTTCTCAGTGACCTCTTCCAGACTGGGCAGCGGGACTACTTTGAGCAGATCAAGTCCGGCACTATCGTAGAAAATGTGGTCAATAGCAGCGTGATAGTTGGGCGTATAGTTAGTGAAAGGGACTTGTGTGTAAGCCGATTTTAGAGAGTCCAATGAATGAGACATGTCGGGTGGGGAGCAGAATTCTGTGTCACCGGAGGAGGTCCAGTCAACGTGATCCGAAGGTAAGTGCCCACAAGTGATGAGCTGGAATACGCCCAGATTCGGGTTTGAATTCCAGTCTCCAGCTTATAAAAAAAGAATTTATGTTAAAAAGGTAAAATGCATATTAAAAAAGCGTAATTTTATTTACTGTTATTTCGGCAAAATGGTTAAAAATAAATACTTTATATTATTAAGTTCCGTAGTAAGTATTTATCTGATCAGTTAATATAACAACAATACTCATAGCAATACATTTAAAAAATAATCAAGTAGATGCAAATTCTAATACGTGTAATACATATCTACTAAATATCAATAAATCCGTGATATTTAAATTTCTGAGATTATTACATATAATAAAAATACGTTGAAACATTGTGGAGTGCACTATATAGAATAGATATTAATACTTGTGGCCGGTAGAACTCTAGTAAAATAAAAATAAAGATAAAAATTAGCTAACGTTTTCAATTGTATTATACAATCATCATCAGGCTGTAAACTGTACAAGAATGTGACAAAACATGGTTATATATACAACAAGAATAGTGCGCCGCTTATAGACACACAAACAGGGACAAGTACACAGATATCATTGGTCGGTTAAGTCGCCCCAGCCTCTGACATGATCGACAAACACACGATTATTTGATGAGTGTCGTTTACTATATAAAAGCTTCCTTGATCCGTCTGTTGTGGTATCGATTTTCATCTTTATTTTTCTTTTACTAGAGTGCTACCGGCCACAAGTATTAATATCTATTATATATAACCAAAATTTTTAATTATTTTTACACATTTCACAGAAAAATGTATTCATAAATAATTGTAATTTATGTTAGTCACAATTTTTTCCTAAAATCTATGAATATTTTAGTTTAAAACGTCTTTAGTTATTCGTAGAATAAATGCAAATCAATCCAACTTTTCAGAATAAATTATGTAAAAATAATTCGATTGGCAAAGTTCTCACCTATCAAAAGCGTGGGACGTTCGGGCAATCCATCAGATACTTCTTTCATATGATCAATAAGAACTCTCGCTTGTAGAAGACGGATATGATCAGCGTCGGGTTTAAAGTAAAGATGCGTGTTGGTGACCAAAAATGGCGGACTGGAAGGCTCAGTTGTATTGTCTTTGAGGAGACAGGCTGCCAGACATGTGGTCCGCTCTCCCCATCGTTTGTGCAGTTCGGAACAAGTGACTACAGCCTGTTGCAGGTCTTCTAATCCCTTCAGTGTGTAGAAGGCCTTTGTGAGCGAGTCCAGCGATTGGTTCTCCAGTATATCGAACCTTTCGTGCCTGTAGAAAATGGCCACCCCCTCGGAGCAGTTTAGTTTAGGTTGGAATATGCTCGCAAAGCCCTCGAGCTTCAGTGCAGGGACTAACAGGTTGCAGTACAAATACTTGTCAACCTCCTGTAAGCAAATGATGTCTGCATTGTAGTTCACGAGCTCTCGCAGCAAGAGATTTTGTCGGTAGCCCATACCGAGGAATTGATTAGGGCAGTAGTTGAAGAGTTCATTGCGCGAGAAGTCGGAGTCTGTGTAGACGTTTGCCAGGAGATTGTAACTAACAAAGCGTATCTCGCCAGGGGATGTCCTTTTAGTTGTGTGAGTCAAACGTTTTTTAATGGCTGTTTGTTGAGGCCCAGCACTTATTGGATGATCAATAACTGTGACAACGGTAGACCCCTCAACACCGTTGTCAGAGCATCGAGGAGTGACTTCCAGCTTCATCCAATAGCCAAGATGTATGGCAATGGGTGTGAAGGAATATCCGTCTCCCACTGGTTTCCACTTTTTCGTGGACTCCTGGGGTTTAGACTCCAATGGAGGATGAAGGGACCAAGTGAATCTGCAAGACTTCAGTTCACAAAACTCATACTCAATCAGGGGGTATACGGGAAAGTCGACCATAGCATTCCCGGTAAATTCACATTTTAGAATTCCAGGGGGGTTTAGCTTGATGACGAACTGAATTTCATCTAAACAAAGGATATGGCCATCAAGGAACCCCGATTCGACGGTTACGCTATTTTGGTCCAGTTCAGTACTGCTAGCATCTAACAATCGTACTTTCTTAATTCCAACTTCATCGAAGACGGCAATTTTTTCGGTAGACTTTTTATAACGCTTTTTCTTTGCAAAGCGGTCATTGATGCTGTAGATTATTCTGGACACAGTAACAGAGAGGAGCTCATTGCGCCTTCGATTGAACTGAAACATTTTGGCGGGTTTGTTTGTTTCCGATTCTGGTAGAAAGCTGAAGCGAATATTGATGGTGTCCGCACTGGGTAGGCTACGGACGTAGACGTTCCACATGTCAGTCTGCATGCTACGTCGACAAAGTGCTAGCCCAAGATGAAAAATCCGACGCGGTAGAAATAAATTCTGAAGATTAAAACATTACAGATAATGACTAGGCCATTTTGATAAAAAATTAACATCCTATGTAATCAAAAATCAAATGATTAAAATCCGATTAGTACAGATAACAATATTCGAAGTAGCAATAATAATAAGGAGACAATATTATTACTGCTTAATTAATTATAATTATAATGGCAATAAAACTTCTAAAAAATGACGTAGTTCTTAAATTAAGTTTCGATCACATCACTTTTGATCGAAAGATTTAATAATAACAGCATCTCTAGATTTTACTATTTTTCAAGTTGGCAACAAATTATCGCTAAAATGATTATCCAAAATACAAGCAAATTATCAAAAACAAAATTTGAACATAACAATTGAAATAAATTGATTATAAAAATTGAATAATATATAGTCAATTTGGATATTAATACACGTAATATCGTACATTAACTTACTTAACCAGTATAAATGTCCAAAATGAATAGTAATCCAAGTTATACTTTAAATTTTGATATAGGCAGCAATATAAGTTATCCTGTCTATAAATTAAATGAAAAATTCAAATCTATTTAAGTTAAATTAAAAATTGTGAGTTCAAGAGCATTTAACTTCTTTATTACTAGTAATAGTGGGAAGATATTCAAACCTATTGTGCATTTTTTTATAAAAGCACCAATTTTGGCACAGAGGTAGATCAATATATTACGAACAAATTAGATGTGTAGGCATCTCATAACTGCCCCCTGGCGGCCATTTTACAGTTTCTCCATATTATGATATACGGAAAATACAGGATATATAGAAAATTACAAAATCTTTAATAACTTTTTTATAATGCATTTAAATTATATAAAATATATTACCAATCAATAGAAAGGTATGTATATATATAAACTATCAAAATACATCATTCTTTTTATTTTTCATTTATGATGCCATAGTATTTTTGTGAACTTTAAATGTGTTGAAAAATGTTTGTTTTTTATATTTTAAAAAGAATGCGTTTTAGAGCCTATATAAATGTTAAACAGACAGATAGAAACATGTACCTAATGTATCGAATAGGGTAAGTGAATAGTCGTAAATATGCTTATGGAACCCAAAATTAAGCAAACTTCACGTTTTAGTGCATTTTCTCTACTTTTGACCAGTTTGGGTTTCAGAAGCATATTTACGACTATTCAACTTACCCTATTCGATACATAAGGTACATGTTTCTATCTGTCTGTTTAACATTTATAGGCTCTAAAACGCATCCTTTTTAAAATATGAAAACATATTTTTTCAATGTGTTCAAAATTCACAAAAATGCTAGGGCGTAATATATGAAAAATAATTATGTATTTTGGTAGTTTATTATATACCTTTCATTGGTTGGTAATATATTTTATATCATTTAAATGTATTATAAAAAATTATGAAAGACTAATTTTCTATATATCCTGTATTTTCCGTAGGTATATCATAATATGTAATATTTTGGCTTACCTGTGCCAAAATTGGTACTTTTATTTTAAAAAATGCACAATAGGTTAGCATACAACTCCCACTATAAGTTATCTTATTAATCGTTTAATCATGGTTGCAAATATTTGGTCGTAACATATATGCAGGTAGAGAAAAATCGCTTTCATAAAGAAAAATGTATTAATAAATAAAAACAAAAAATAAATAGGTACTTAATAAAAAACATTCAATAAAACATGCTTCTCACCTTTAGTTGAACAAATACGTAAGTGAATAAGAATTTTGTTTATTACAGGGAAAAACTTTAAACTATGACTGACACGCAAGATTAGATAAAAGGCTATCTAGTGATAAAATTCTTTATTCCATGATTTTATATATATGCATATTATACATAACAGCTTATTGTGCAAGGTGTAATGATCAAATATAGTTCATTTCATCACCTTATAAATTTAGTTGCAATACCTAAACTAGGTATTATGTATAGGTACCTAAAAAAGAAAACGTTAAAGCTTGCTGTTCTATGTACAGAATTAGAATAGTTAACAATAAGGAATGCAATTACAAAATTGCACAACTTTGTACAATATTAAAGTATCAATGAGTACTTCATCATTTTAAATAAAAAAGCACAATGTGTGTATAGTATAATATGACAATATGAAAAATCAGGTAGTAGGTATATAGAATGCCATAAAGAAGTTTAAAATAAATGTACCTACGGTTATATTCTTAAACTACATTTAATGCAAACATTTGATATTACAAATGAATGCAGTTATATTTTAACTCTAATTAAAATCATATAATTACATTAACAATTTCTAATAAAATATATACATATTATTAAGTCATGATATATAATTGTAATTAATTATTGGCTTAAACTAATCAATTGATAATTATCACTATGGTATAAATTTATTTATCGTTAGTAACATATACGTGATTAAATTAAACAAATTTTTCAAAGTTTTTTTTTAGTAATATGTATTAATAATATAGATCCACTAAATTGAATACTGATATGCCATGCCAACACAAACCGTATGTATTAATGAATTAAAGTTAACTGCAAATATCATAGTAAAAAACCTGTAATAAAACTATTTTTTTAATGTCAAAATATCCCCGCAATTAATTAATATAAATTGTATATTTTTGACATACAAGAACTATATAAATGTTTACAATTTACCGTCATCTAAATTATACCTAAAATAAAAATTCTTCAAACAACTTTCCATCTATTTTTTTAAACAATATTGCTACAATTTATTTTAGAACTATAATAATATTAGTAAGCCTTAATGCAAATTTATTTTTCGATAAGAATATTTTAAAACATGGTGTTTGAATTATTGGTGGACTGCTAAAAACTATTATTAATTATTAATAAGATAATAAATGCATTGTACATATAAATTTCAAAGATAAATAAGAATAATACATAGGAAATAACGAGAATATAATAGAGAAATAAAAAACAAAAAAACTATTAATCAATAAATTTGTATTTGTAATATGGATAATATGTATAGACAGAGAGTAAGACACAAGACACTGAAAACCTATTCGAAACAAGAATACTGTAACTATTTACATATGTATAAAGGCTAAATTGTCAAATGCAAACAAAAATAGAAGATAGAAAGAAATAAGACAATTATTACATTCAAGAAATAAATATATAAATACGAAAGGTGAATAGAATGAAGCTTTAAAAAATTATAGAATACTACAATATAGAAATATGTAGATCAAAAGAACAGATAATGCATAAATAATATTCAAGGGATTTAAAAAATAACAACACGATATAAATAAATGTATAGATGAAATAAAATAGATAGGGCAACTGCACGATTAATAGAACTAATAGATATATATACAAAATACGAGTAACATATATGAATAGGCATATTTGTATAAGCATATTGTACTGTTTGTTGTCAGTAATAAGAGTTCGTAGGTACATATTGTTCAAAGGAAAGATATCATCAACAATGTGATACAGATTTACTTATATATGTACATGTCATACAATACTATAATAAGAGTGCAATCTGGATGTAAAAATCTATATTTATGAAGGTGAAACTTAGTAGGCCGCTACAAAATACGATTTAATTTAAGATAACTGTAGCGTAATCCATTCAGGGGTTTAAAATATGGGGTAATATTAAGCTAATCTACATGTCAGGAAATACCCCGTTATTATAGGTAAAATACTAGTATTGGTATCTGTGTAGAAAATCAATTAGAATATAAACTAACCTAGAGACAAGATTAAAATTACAGCATTTTAATAAAAAAAGTCATAATAAGAAGCGTCCGATTTATAGACAATTCAAAACGCAGTTCGGACGGGTAAGATTTCACATTGCATTCAGTTACGAGTGAGTATCGTATGGCAATTTGAGTGTACAGCTGAAGTCATCTCTCAACCAATTAGGATTTAATATTGCCCAACCATCAATATAATCAATAGTAATAAGAAAGAAGTCAATATATAATATTGAAATATTTTAGAAATATATCTTAAATAAGAGAAACACCTTTTTAACTACTATAACATCAACGATATATACTAAAGTTTCATAGCCTAATTTCAGTGCATTGTTTCGAGATTTATATGTTAAAACTTTGAAGTTAGGAAATATAAATGTATTCAAAATACAGTTTTAGGTAAGCAATTTACTTTCAAAAATGTGTTTCTAATTCGCATTTTCTAATTTTATTCGAAAATACATATATTGATTCTAACTCATTATTTATCTATAAGTATATGTGATAATTATAGTCAAGTAACTTAGTTATTGGTTAGAATCCCAGATCAGTAAGGTGAATCACACATAATGCAGGCGAAAAAGCGGGAGATTTTCACTGCAACCGCATCCTTTTAGACGAGGCCGGTCGTAGGCCTCCTTCGGCACCCTCGGCTCCTGGACTACTTCCGCCGGAACCACCCTCAGCGCCGCCACCTGAAGCACCCCCTCCACCGTTGCTATGTCCATTACCACCACCGCCGCCACCATTTTGTCGGGGAAAGCTATGCAGTGCATCGTCCATAGCGTCCACCTCACGCTCAAGGTTGTCGTTCTGCCGACGCAGAGTGTCAACACAACGGGAGTGCGCCTTGTTCCGAGTCTTCAGGTTGTCGATGTACTCGACAGCTTTTTGCAAAATGACTGCCCGGGAGGCTTTGGACCCCTTAATCTCAGGTATTACCTGCAGGCAAGAGAATTCTACGTGCTTAATTCATAATACAAATAACCGTATAGGAGGCTTTTATCCAAAGTTCATGCAAACGCCGAAAATATTTAGTAGAGATTTATAAAAATAACAAAGCTTACTATATAACGTATACCTTAGCCGATGAAAAAAGCATTCTGCTAATTAGAAGTCAGTTGTGCACAGAAATAATCCAGAACAAATTTAAAAAAACTACAACCAACAGTTTGAACTTTATTATAGCTTCAAATTTTCGGTTTACAGATTTCCATAAAATATAGTTTTTGTACCCTTTTAATATTAAGAAAAAACAGAAACAAAATCCATATAATTATTTCTTATTTTAAGTAAAATATTTAAAACGCAAAATCTATAGCTGCGATTTAATTGGCAAGCAGTTAAAATCCTATTTTATACATGAGACATTACACCATCACCAAGATGTACTTGTGTACATAGATGATGGAAAAGAGAAACACAAAACACTGTCTTACCTCTCGCAGCGAATTGAAACTATTCTTTATGCTGGCCCGGCGTTTCCTCTCCAACTGGTTATGATGGTCTCGCTTGGACTCTTCACTAGGATCTCCCCCACCTGAACTTCCACTTTCTCCGCTCACATGTCGACTCCGTTCGAGGTCTAGAGAGGACGAGCCGCCACCACCATGGAGCCCGCCGCCCGCTGACCCTCCTAGTCCATCCAGACCCCCACCACTACCACCGCAATCGAAGTCGTCTTCATCTTCGTCATCATAGTCATCGTCGCAGCCTTCTACGTCAATCTCCCCATCGTCGTCCTCCGGATAACCCGGGAAGTCAAGGCCACCGCCACGAGCTGAGCTATATGACATAGTTCCTTCTATTGTCTGTTGGTCTTCTGCCTCTAATTCAATACACGTGCTCTTCTCTAGTTGACCGTCTTGCTTGGTTTGTACTAGATAAATCGATTGTCAGTGTTTCACGATAATAGTTGTTGATCTCTTATGGGTATGTATCCTGTATTAAAAATCATAGTTAACCGATGTAAAAGATGTTTACAAATATAATTATACTTCTTAGTAATTTCATATAGCAATTATAGTAAAATAATAATAAACTTAGTAGGTATATGAGTATGTTTATTTGTAAACAAATTATAAAATGCATAAAAGTTACTTATGCATTAAACTCATTTCATTATAATAACACTAGAAAACTGATTGTTAAATGTTTTGTATTTATAAATGTACATAAAATAATAAATTCAACAGTATTATACCTTGCGTGAATACGCCGGTATGTTTTTATTGATAATTTGTATTCAGAAAAACGTTATATACAATATACAGATTGGATAACAAATATATCGTAATGTTTCACAAAATTATTCTATTAATTGTATTGTAGTATTTTTAAATCATAGTCAATTGTATAATTAATTTTATACTTAATGTTAACAATATAATATTAATTCAAGAATTATTTGATAATGAAAGCGTTCATGAAATCAGCAAAACTGTTAAGTAAAAATTTCTAAGTGAATTAATTCCTAAATATTTAATTGATGACAGTATATATACATTTTAACATGTCATGTTTAATCATTGGCCAACACATCCTTCACCCAAATGAAATTTCCTTTACTTTACAAAACAGCGTCAATCACTCCGATACCTAAAAAGCCTTCGTTGAACAAACATGACTACTTAAACTACCGTCCAGTATTAAACCTGCAGTTATTTGGAAAATGTATCGAACGTATAGCTGCCAACTACACAAATACATGTCTATAAATAGTCTTTACTGTGAACAATCAGCATACCGCCAGGGTCATAGTGTTGAAACTGCAAGTCGTTAATGACATTTAAACAAAGTCGACTCAAAGAAACAGGTTCCTTTGGTCCTCCTTGACATTTCCGCTGCCTTTGACACCATTAATCACACTCTGCTTATATCTACTTTCGCTGAATGGTTCAGAATTACAAGTAACGCCGCAACATGAATTAATGATTATCTATCGGACCGATCATTCTCTGTTTTCGCGTTTACTGACTTTAACACACATTCTCTCTCATACGGCGTGCTTCAAGGGAGTGTGCTCGGCCCCATAATGTTTTCTGCCTATTCATCCCCACTATCTAAAATTATTTCATCGTTTCATCTTGAGTATCACCTATATGCTGATGATAAACAGCTGTGGCTCCAATTAGAACGCTGTTGCTACTATCGAAAATTGTCTTGAATCAATATTTCAATGGATGACTTCAAACAAGCTTAAGATAAATCCTTCCAAAACGAATCTACTGTGTCACTCTTCATCTCCACTCACTGATAGTCCCATCTCATTAACCTTCAACGGTATCACTATTGTCCCATGTAACTCCGCTAGAAATCTCGGAATTCTTTTCGACTCAAAGCTATCGTTCGACGCTCATATCTTTGAAATTTGTAAGACTGCTTCTTCTGGCTTCGGTAAATCAAGAGTACATCGGTTCATCCCTCACGAAGCAGCTGATTGTATCGCTCGTGCTATCTAGACTAGATTTCACTTCTCACTGGTTAATCTAAAAAACTATGAATAAACTACAACGCCTACAAAACTCAGCTGCCAGACTCGCTACTCGATCTAAATGGAATACACCACATATCCCCCTATTAATCCACCTACACTGGCTACCCGTTGAAACGAATTATTTTCAAAATTCTGCTATTCACATTTCACGATATCCACGAAACTGGTGCTATTTATCTTTGAAATCTGATAAAAACTAAACAATCTAGTCACAACACTTGGTATACTTGATTTATAAAATTGATAATTTGAAGCATTTTGGTAGTAGATCTTTTTCTGTCAATGCCCCAAGACTTTGGAATTCACTTCCACTTTCTTTTAAAAACATTTACTATTTTCATCTATTTAAGAAAAATTTGAAAACCTACTTCGTAAATTGATCTTTTCTACTTTTTTGTATCTATCGTATTTTTGGTATTATATACACACACACATATATATATGTGTATTTTTATTTGCTCTTGTATACCAATCCTTCATATTACGACACCATGCGCTGCTGACATAGCTTCTGCTATTTGGAGAAAGTTTAATAAATAAATAAATAAATATTATTATTTCTCAAACTTAAGCATCTCTAATTTTTTTATTGAATAGTTAATATGTATTAATAGATGTTACAAACTGTTCATTTAGCTACAATAAATAGTTAGTGGACTTTGGCGAATATAGAGGAAACAATCTTTCTCTTCATTTTTACATACAGCATAGCTCGTTTTCAGTGTGAAAATCTGATATAAGAAAACGAAACTAGTAATTAACCAGCTATTTATTGGACTAACATTAGTTTACAAAGCTGACAGTTTAAAATGGCTTATCAGCCCATGTTCTTACGGATTTCTGATTTTTTAGAAGTCTAGAAATAACACAGGAAAAGAGCAATTTCCTAAAAAAACGCACGCAGAAAAAAGTCAAAATAACGCTGAGCGTTAAATAACACAGGCCGCACCAACACTACACTATCAACGAGCTCAAAACTGCCTTGCAAAATGCCTGGACAAACATTGATTAGGAAGTCATTTGGAAGGCTACAGTTTCATGAATTTCGAGTCTTCGAAAATGTTGTATACATGATGGTGACCATCTTGAACATATGTAAACTGCTGTAACTCTGTAAACATCAGATAACTGTAAGCTTATAATGATGTTATAAGTTATAAAATTTTCTATTGACGTAAACACATAAGACATTGTTAAATAATTTTCGATTTTAAATCCTACGGTTTTCTAGTGGGCAGGCACCCTGTATAAATGAAGAAAGTAAAGAAAGGGGTATGCACACCATCATCATGTTTGTAATTGCAGTTTCTTTTTTTATTGGTAATAAATAAGTTTAAAATGATGACTTTTATTACTGAACTAAATATGCATCTATATTTACCATTTCTCCGTATAATAATTGCTATTATGAAGAATAAAATAAAATATGTTTTAATTACAACAATTATTTTCAGGTCAATATGTATAACACTAACTAATATACAGGGCTCGAAATTAATGAGCACAGTGGCTAATGGTGGGTACATTTTGGCTCAGGTGGGTAAACTCTACCTGTCAAATTGTGCAGGTAGTTTTTGACAAACTGGCAATGGGTATTTTGAGTAATGGGGAATTATAAATATATTTTTCATATTATGGTTGTAAATTCAATGTATTAAGTTGTAATCCCATTCTAGCCTCTAGTAGATAGATAATGTATGGATGTACAATCACACATATTCACAGCATACATACATAATTATAGGCATAGATATAAATAGCCTTCTTTCTTTCACTCTCACTTCTTTTCCAGACTTATATCCAGTTAGTACGCATATTGGCTGAATCTTTAAAGAAGGCGTACACATTTTTCCTAGAATTCATACCTCTAAGGGAAAGTACACTTCATCGGACTTAAATACTATTTTTTCCTGGTCTCTAGTCTTTTATCTCATGATGTTATTTACTTTTGCCATAGGTGTAATGCTTACCTCTCCTATCCCTGTGTTGTTCTGAAACAGGATGGAGCCCCTAGGCTTGTTATTGACTATTCTCATATTTCTCATGACTTTCTTAAGTTTAAATTCTATCTTCCAGCTTTTCCCTCTGTGGTTCAGCGGCTCCTATTTACTCCTGATCTGGCTGCTATCAGACTGGACATATCTAACGCTTTTTCTCTGTTCCTCTGCACCCTAAGTGCCATTTCACTACTCAATTTGTTTTAGATAAAACTTGTTTTCGTTTTTCGCGTTTACCCATGAATTTTTCGCCTGCACCTTTTATAATGCACTCTATAATGCTTGTGATTTGCAGTCATTTCCGTCATTTTTATCATGTCTCATGAATTCATATAGATGACATTCTTTTATGTGCTCCCATTTCTATTATTCAACAATACCTTCTACTCACCCTCAGTATCATAAGGAACAGTGGCCTTATTGTTAACTTAAAAAAGTTGGTTCTTGAGCCTACAGGAACCATTGGCTTTTGTGCGACTCTTTTGCACATCAGACATGTATTTCTCCGTCACCCCTACTATCCATGAAACTTGTTTGTGGATCCTTTTTACAGTATGCCATTTTATACTTTCATTACATAACCTTCAACACTGTAAAGGGTATCTGACTTACATTCCCATGTGTGTAGGAGTCGGCTATGCTATCTCCACTATGGATGGCTTGGCTTATCAGTTATGGGACTTTATCTCTAGAACCCGAGGAGCAAATTGCATCCCTATGGATCATCCAGACGCTTTGGGAGAACTATCTTATCAGCTGCAATCCCAAATACTTCTCAACAACAGGCGGAGTTGCTAGCAGCGCTATGGGCGTTGGCTTGACACCATCTTATGAAGTGATTGGGAGAATCAAACGTGCCTCAGAACTGATGTGCCATTGTTTTGAGTGTGGGTTGTTCTTGCATCTCAAAAATCTCAGGTTCCGCTGGGTTCCCTCAGGGGAAAACTTGGCAGATTTCTACAGCCAAACTGAACCAACTCATCATGTGCCAGACCTTATTACAGCCCTCCAATACCAGCACCTATTATGTGAGTTTTAGGCTTGTACTTCGGTAATGAACTTTCTTGTGATTGGTTGTTTCTGTTTCGGTATATTTTGTTATATATACATGTACTGTCTTGCTCTTGTTTAATGCCATTTTTGTTTACAACTGAATTGTTTCAGTTTGGCTTTGTACATGTCATATAAATAATAAAGAAAGAAAGAAGAATAAAATAAAAGTAAAATGATAATAATGAAACAATAAATATATGTAAATAATAAGTTAACAAAAGCTCTAGTATCTACCTATATTATAGCAATATTTACATATAAACATCAGCATGTAGTGCAATTTTTTGTGTATCATGTAAAACATGTTTAAAAATGAAAATATAATAGGTAAGTATATATTTATAAGAACACAATATTGTGATCAAGAACAAAGTACTGGTGCAGGTGGTGAGGTGGGGTATAGGGTAGCTATTTTATTACATTTTTGTATGAATCT
>JAYRBW010112547.1:0-17952 GCA_036023295.1 Invenusta paracnida
CTGCGCTCCGCTCGTCGAATAAGCCATTATAGACTCGGAGATTCCAACCATGTAAACGCTCAAATTCGGCGTTTACTATATACGTAATATTTCAGTACTCAGTAAATCTAAATATGCGAACTAAACGTGTACTAATTATATATCAGTTGTTTCGCAAGTGTTCAAGAATACTAATTCATGAAGTTTATTTCTCGATTTATAGAGTTTATACAATACAAACATGAAGTTAAGCTTGTATGCATAAACAACTTCAGACTTTGTGTACTGGCTCAAATTCCTGGATTCGTCATCCCCATCATATGAACTATTATAAATCCTTACCTCATTCATAATGTGTGAATATATTTTGGACCTCAACTTATGCTAGTTTTATTTTACTAATTCCATACATTATTATGTATTTTTATTCATAAACTTTTATTGATCATTTTAACTGACACTATTTAGTAGAGATATGTGTATTATTTTTAATATGTATATATAATAGTTTTATTATTATAATTTCTTTACTAATTACCTATCTGTACAGACTACTATATATAATATAATTTGTAATCATTGAATATGAATTTCACTCGTATTGTCAGACTATTATTGTACATTATTATGTATGCACATACTGTTATATAAAACTCTGCTTAAATCTTTAAAATATAAAACATTTAATGAAAAAATTATTCATTTCTTTAATACCTATAATAATAGACATACTAAATATTTACTTGGCTTATAATTACAGTACTTATCTTTTTAAATCAGGCATTAAATTCAAGAAAATTTCGATATTTATTGTTTTGTATCAAAAATGAACAATAATCTCTCCATTGTTACGAAGTGGCCTACTAGTATTGCTGACAATCGAACATAGATAAAGCAAAAATAATGTTGACGAAGTGGCGTTGTATAATTTCAATAAAAGCTAGGTGGATGAAAATAAAATTAAGTCTTATAATATTTACTTATTAGGGCAGTTTATATTATCTCTTATTAAAAATTTGAAGATTATCCAAACCTAAAAACATAAATATAATAGTTTTAATATACAGAAAATTAAAATACACACGTTTGTAATTTTATGAAATTCTTAGTATGCCAGTTTGTCAAAATATTGTTCATTTAAACTCTACCTATACATTTATCTGTAGACTATCATGAAAGGTCATGTACTTCTGATCACAATTACAATAAAAATTAATAATAGAAATCTAAAAATGATTAATAAATATCATTTATTTACCTGTTTTTATGATTTCATTGATAATACGTTTGTCTTCGATATCAGCAGTCTTTGTAGAAAACGTGAATGTCAGTGGAAGTCAATGGATACCAATTGAATGTATATTAGCGCATAAATATATTTATATATATATAAATATTTTTAAAAAATATGGCTACTCATCCATAGATTTAACTGGAAGCTGGGTGAACAGAAAAGATTGGGGTAAGTTGAAATGAGTTGGTACCTAATTGAATGGTTAGCATGACAGCTGTAGTTATATACTGTGGTACTGAAAGAAACTTCTACCCGATGAACAACAAACACCGCCACACCCAGGATTGTAGTATACAGACGAAGAATAAAAAGAAGAAGTATTTATTGTATTGATGGCAACTGTGCTATAACTTATGTCTCAAGAATGCACGCATCAAAACTATGAGTTTTCTCCATATAGATAATACACTAAACTAACACCCACTAACTAACCCACTATGACTGTATTATAAATATTCAAGAAAAGTAAATCTTATTTACTTATATAAATACAATTATATTCTTACCGATGAAAACATAGCCGTGAATATTTCTTGTCGATTCGTAGACTCAAATGCACAGCTAAGAGGCAGACATGTTGCCAACGATTAACGAAACCAAAAGTAAAAGTAAGCATCCTTTTAAATATAACTGATCTGGGAAAAATACTTAGTATACAATATCTATGGTTCTCTATAAACTTATGGATTAATTGCATATTAGTATAATGTACTAAAAAGTAATATAGTAATGGTAGTAGGTATATCCGATACCAACTATTTCACAACTACGTATAATACGAAATATAGCAAAGAAGCCTTTCTGCTTGTATCTATATCAAATATACAAAAGGTAAATGGGTTCTTAAGCAGATTATTAATTTAACTAACATAGCCACTTTTAGCTAACATAGCCAACTAACATAGCCACAAAGCAAGTTGCAATGTAGCACCAATACCAGAAGACCACAGAAAACAGATTTCTTCACAACTCACCGTCAAAAGACAGTGGGCAATCTTGGGAACTTCCACTGGGCTTTAAACCCTCATAAATGTCAATAAAGCGAAATCTTAATGCTATGCATTAAAGTTGCAAATCTTCATTTTGGGAAAAGTCAACGGAAGCTTAGATTGCTCAATTTCATAATTTTATAATTAAACATTGCAAACATTCGGGGCAGGGAATTCACCCCGGAATTATTGCGGTATTCATAGACCCGACTTGAACTTAGTCACCTCGAAAACTAAGTCGATGACTTAACAAAGTCAGCGATGAAAATCTTTATTCATAGACCTGACTTGACTAAGTCAACGACTTATAAGTCAGCGATCAGGGAAATCCTCGCCTGTGCAAATAATAGCAGCCAATCAGGCAAAAGTACACTTGCCAAGAACGTTGGCACATAATATGTAAGCCATGGCAGCAGCGCAATTATTGTTATTAATTTTAGTGATATTCTTTTCTCATTTAAAGTACGTAAACCCGCGTTTAATGGAAGTGAAGAGACAAGTATCTGAAATGACTACGTTGAAGTTACAAGCATCATTTAAAAGCAACCCCGAATTGTCCTCAAAAGTAACAGAAACATATTGTCGTGAAATTGAATGAAATGGTCCCTCAGATTAACAAGCGTGTGGCGTATATACTTTAGCCACAGAACGACTTACTGATGCCTGACTTATTTCAACTGTATCTCCAGCTGTATTCTGCATGGCTGAGTTGCCTTAATATCGTAGAGTTATCATCATAGAGTAATAATACCAAGAGAGTTCACTTAGTGCATTTGAATGTATATGTACATCTATCAAACTTTACAGACAAGGTATATCGATCATGTAGATTTCGAATTTAATTTTAAAAATGCTTTAAAAATATTGCTTTAAACCTGATTTAAGGTAACATACTACTTTATTCTCATGAAAAGTGTTGAGTAGTATATTATTAATAAAAATCCATTTTCAATAAAATATAAATAAGTCATTTAATCAAAACAAAAATAGTTAAAATAGTTATATTTAATAACACGTACTATAACGTAGTAATAATAACGTCATATAAAACCATAAATGTTTGGTCCACACTATAAAGACCAAAGAATATAGGATTGTAAAGAAGGCTCACTCTTTTGATTCAAGCGAAAAATCTACCATTTTGAAATTGCACCAAAAATATGGAAATGTGCGTCAGAATGTCAGCTACAATAACATGTAATTTATAGAAACATAGCTTAAATAAGAAAAAACATTTTCGATAGCAGCAAATAACAAGTTTTGCCTACATTATTTGGTATGCATAGCCTATATTGTACGGGCACTTTATTTCGTATTTCTACGGCTTAAAAGTAGGCAAAACTAGTTATTTGCCGCTATCAAAAAACTTTTTTATTATTCCAGCTATACTCCTATAAATTACATATTATTATAGCTCTAATTTAGGCGAACACTTCTATATTTTTATTTTGCATATCAGTATATTATTTCATGTATATTTTCCCATTTGAAAATATTTTTTTAAGCTGTTTTAGAACTTGAATTACCATCACATTGCATTGATGGGAATATAAAATGGCGAACTTGGAATATTTAAACAAACACATTTACGCTTTTATGAGTGAGCGAAGTCTCTTGATATTATTATACTAGCTCTATGGTATTTATTATCTAATAAATGGTATTATATTGGCATATTTTTTCTTTAAGGGGCCGGTCATGCATACAATAAATGGCGAAAGAATAGCATTTTGTGGTACACCACAAGGTAACAGAAGCTAAATCAACAATGTATTGCTGTAGAACACAACGCATAGTAAACGACTAAGAAGGTATCTGTATAGTACCAATTCATTAAACCCACGCAGGGATGGTTGATGATCTAAGTCTCGTAATGAGTAATTATGTGAAACACTAACAAAAGCTTTGCTCGCAGGGGTCGAACTATGTAATAGGCGAAATTACTTTAACATCCTCATTTTCTAGATTAATAGTTAAGTCGTCAACAAAATAGAGGCAACCTCAATTTTTGAAACTCAAACTAATCTTCTGGGGAGATGGAATAAAGGCGGTTTAGAATTAATCGCTCAAAGAGTTTCGATTCCATTGGAAGTAAGGAGATAGGATTTCTACATTTCGGTATGGGTATAACTTTGGCTATCTTCCATATATTAGGCATCGCCAGTCCACTTGTAGCGGAGTAGTGTTGTAAAGGAAGCCGAAAGGTTAACTCAAGATATTAGCTGCTGTTTTTGGAGAAGTATTGCGCCAAAAATTAGCATTAAATGATGGAATTATCATTAATGAAATTTCATCAGGATCGATATATGTGGGCAATTCAAATCAGGATCAGTATTGGGGTCTACTTGAAAATATACGACGCAATAAGATTGTTAAGTTCTGTTGCAGAATAAGATATCCTATACTATGTCTTTAGTTAGTTTATTTCTATAAAAATCAACAATATTCCAAATTTGATTGACTTTTTAGCCCAACGTAGTTTAGCCTTTTAAACTTTAGATATAATCTTATAATGCTGATAAAGATTAAGATTACGTGCTCCATAAGCGAATCGTTTTTGAATTAGAAAATTATAAATTAGTGTAATACATGGTTTATCATTGGACGTCATAATAATGGTATTACTGGGAATTGATAAGAAATAAGGGCTATAAAACATCATCATCATTAAGGTAATTGTATAAAGTTGGGCCCAATTGAAGGGTGTAGAGAAAAAGACTGTTAAGTTACACTTTAAAACGTTGATGATTTCACGGTCATGTTAGGAGTTCTTTATGAGTGCAATTATTAATTTTTTTAAATTCCTCTATATAGAGGTTTCGTAATCAGTGTAATTTAATTTAATATCATACTATTACCTATTAGTTATCATGTTATGGCGTTAATGTTCATAATTTAATACCGTTTTTCTCAAAATTGAAATTATGTAACATGACAGGCTCCTCAGCATTCTTTAATTTATCGATGTCTCAGATGAGATTATAAAATGCAGCTAAGTTTTCCCAACGATAATCATAAAGTGTCACTTCTTTTCTCGTCATTTTACAATCTGCGCAAATCAGATAACCTAGGCTATAGATTGATTACACAATTTTGATTACCGCACTTCCAGAAACTATCAACTAAAAAGGTCCAATATTGCGTCACCCCGTTCGAATAATATTGTGTACTTTATTATGAAGGTCGACCTTGATCATAAGGTCGTATTATTTAATATCAAGTCTATCAAAATCCCAAGAAACTATGTACACAATTGGCATAAAGATAATAGTTATTTCCTGAAAGGATGTAATATGCAAAAACGAGATAAACTTATTATTATCACGCTCCATATACTTAAATTGAGTTTAAGTTTGATACTATACGCGTAAAAGTCAAAGCATGGTTGGATAACTTGTTATGTTTCCAGAATGCTAAACCCTTGCCTTCACAAGCATTACAATTGTCACGAATTAAAGAATAGGATGGAAAATGGAAAGAAAAAAGGATCATTCATTGAATTGTTGCGCCAAGCGACGCTGACAATGATAGATTAAAGTTACTAGCTATAATCACACAATTCATCAATTTTATTAAAAATAAAGCGCCCATTGGTATAAGTAAAATCGAAAGAAGAATTTCAGATTTTTGATTCCCATTACGATAAACTATTCCCATAGTCTATGATTCCTGATATCAACTAAGTCTACAACTTTATCTTTATCAAGGAGTTTACCCTTGACTATTTTAATAATTTATATGACATTAATAGCGAGTTTTTAACATATTCCTGTAAATCAATATAGGAATTCACCTCCAAAATTTATCCATTAAGTGATCGGTTTAATATATTGTTTTACAAAGCTTAGATATTTTATAGATTTAAAACTTCCTTGATTTGGTGGTCAGCAAAAAAAGTAAAAAAAAAAAATAACAAAGTATGTTAAAGTTAACATAAATATGCACCCTGTGGACATTTCATAACTGAACTACCTTATGAAAATGAATTAAATAAACCCCTTTTTATAAAATAGAAAAGAGTTTATTGTTAGTCAGCTGTTCCTACCCCTTGATTATCCCTAGAAAGGCTACTATTTTTCTACCTGCAAAGCTTTTTGTAAAACAATTTGTCTTAAAATAACAAATGTTTTATAAATTATAAGTTTTAATTTTTATTTTTTATACTTTAAATCATATTTTCAAGCTTTACTTCATGTACCAACTCGTAAATACACTTTTATATAGAAACATATTGTTTCTAAGGAGATATAATAATAATGTTTATTGAAAAACAATGGACAAAACGCGGTAGTTTGAAGTAATACCTACACAATATATTGATAAGTACACGTAATATAATAAGTGAGTTGATATATAAAACATTCCTATACACGATATGAGAATGAAAATACAACAAACGATATACAATAGATTGGATTTCAAAGCAGTGTAATTCTAATATGTAATAATGATAGCTTCAATAAATGCCAGGAAGTTGATTTGTGCAAATAAAAAGGATTTAGTATCTACGAAGAAAAGTATCTGTCTGTTTGATTAAGTCCTACAGAAAATATCGCTTTGTCCACCCCCCCCCCTCTCCTCTATTGTACTTCGAGTTCCACAGTTAATGTCTGTGTTGAGAATGTTTTGTATAATGAGTGATTATTATTTTAATACCAATTGTTTCACTGTTTCATAGCGTGTATAAATTTTGTCCTACAATTTCTTTGTCTCTATTGACTACGCATATAGTACTGCGAAGAAGTTGATTAATTTCCGCAGATTTTTCTTATCTTTCACGCAAAGCCCACAATCCCATACTTCCAAAGCATTGTTGATATTCCCCTTCTTCTGGAATATGTTAGAAAACATCAATTTGTTTAATTAAATATATAACAGACGATGTTTCTAAAATCTGCTTTATATTATAGGAAGTTTTAAAATGATTGAGGGGGTAACGCTATCATAGGAGTCATTTAATTAATGAGTAAAAGAAAACTACACGGATTGGAATTGCTTTTCTCATAGTGTCATATATATTACAGAATTCAAGGACTCCGTATAATTGATTTTAACAGGGCGGTCAACTCTCATTTTCGATAAAAATCCATATTATATCTCCAAGTATTTTGAAATTTATGTTTATCTGGCATTTTTTTAGAAGCAATTTTTAAAAGAAATGCAAGAATTGTGACAAAATTCAATTTTAAATAAATACAAAGACTGTAAGAAATAGGTAGGTATATTTAACATTTCTTACTAACAATATTGCCAGAAATACAATTTTGAAATAAAATAAATGTAATTTAAAATCATAGAAATTAATCAATATATACACATAGTATAACATACATATATTATATGTATACTCTTTAGAAAATTATTAAATTTTTTATAAATTATAAGGTTGGGGGCTGAACAACCCATTGGGATATGGGTGCGCAAAAAGCACATTATAGATCGGATTGAACGAATTTTTGACGTTGTCCTCAATTAGTATTCAATAATCTTAAATACACATACATATGTATATTTATTTATTTTATTTTAGTAAGGCTGTCTAAAAGTTCTCCAAAAATATTCTTCGCTTGGAGATAAATAATCTGAATCATTCGGTCAATTTATGTAAGAGCAAGTTTAGAAAACGGAATATTTGCATTTAAATAAAACATCAGCATTTAATGCTACAATTGTTTCCAAGCACATTTATATTTGAGGTAAAGAATCATTCGTCGTTATATCGCTAAGCATAATATTTAATCAAATTGAAACTGCTAGCGGTCACTAATTAATTACTGCAATAAAACCCAAACAGGGTTAAACTCGTTGAATTAAAGAGTAACCGAATTAAATGAAACACTAAAACTTTTATTCATGCAACATGTAGTTAAAAACTAACATTTCAATTTATATAAAAGTTTAGCTATATTTAGTGACCGACGCAAAATAATATATCTCCTGTTACAATCTGAAATGTACCAATATACACGCATAAGCTAACACCTCCTTTAAGCAAACTAAGTAATGACTACTTTTTGAGATGGCTATAATGGTCACACTTGATTGTTTGTATACATAATTAAACACCACCAGCTCTACTCGGCCATGCTAAAAGTCCCGATCTGCAGCTGCAGGTAGACACCCCACCGCGACCTCGGTTAGCTGCTAGGTGCCTAAGACAACCACACCGCACAGTCAGCCTGCAGTAGACAAGCAACCCTGCTGCAAACACTTTATTATTTATTTATCTCTCCCTTGCTGACCATCACATTATAATAGCCTTTCCCCCGGAAATCCCACGGGAACATCCCAACAATACGGCTAGTACAGTCTGCGGGGTAGGTATGCCATGCACGCACATCGAATTATAAAGACCCCAAAACTCCTCTCTTTTGTAGAGTAGCCGTTGTGTTTACACATCCATTTGAATAGCTGCGTTGCCATTTTTGTTAAATACCCTCTACTATAGGGTACAACTTTCCGCAGGTATTTAAGCCACGCAGCTGACCAACTGCCTGAGTCGAAGTCAACTTTTCTTTATCTCACGCAAAATTTAAAATTATAAAATAAACCAGAGAAGTCGGGGCGGGGGGGGGGATTTTTCATCCCATTCTACTACTACTACTACTACTACTACTCATTACTCGGCAGACAGATGGGCATTGGACTGCTATGCTAGCTCCTTTAGAGTCATGTCCGATTACAGAAGGAAAGTATGTAAGTGAGAGTATAGGTTCAAAACTTTCTACGGATAAGTTAAGGAGGGAGAGAGAAACACGTCAAGAAAGCAAGCAGAAGCTCCTCCAGAGTACAACTCATAATTGCCCCTTACTTACTTACTTACCCAATCTGCTTTCTATTTCCAACTTCTCCTTAAATTGGTATAAAAAGAAAGAACGCGAAGGACCTTTGCTTCGTGGTAGGTAGTCAGAACGCACAACGCGCCGAAATGTATTCTCAATTCCTCGACGGAAACCTCAGTTTTGGCTGACTTTTCGAAAAAAAGGTGTTTTTAATTCGACATGTAATTATTATATCCGGTTCTACTTTATATATTACTCAAATTAATGTATCAAGATTTAACACACTCACCCAGTGCCAACTTTTTTGTGTCTCTTTTCTCTCTCCTTCACTATAGTTCTCTCATACATCTCTCGTATCCAAGCTATTTTTAATCTCCAGCTCCAGACAATAACGCGCGTAAGTGAGGCTTTGTGGGCACACATTCATCTCCTTGTTCCGATTAGGTGACGCTAGCCCCAATCACTAGTCTATTATCCCCCAAGCGCTGGATCGGCTGAGCCAAGGAGGAACAAGAGTCATGGCTACCCCTCCCTCGGCTTCCGTCTCCCTTTTTCCCTCCACGTCTTCCTCCGCTACTCTGGGAATTCCCCAATCCTCGCTCCATCATTCACACTCCGATTCCTCCGGTGGTGTTATCACTGGCAGTGTCTATCGAGGCCTCTTCTCAACGCAGAAACCCCTTTTCTCGGCGCTCTACCCCCTAGCGGCTGGCGGTGGCACCAAGTCCTCCTCCTCGAAGTCCTCGCGAATCTGGAAGGCAGCGGCCGTGGCGAGCGTCCACCAGGACAACAAGAGAGATTGTGTTCCTTTGCTCTCCAATTCCAGTAGCTCTCCGGGTGGAAGTAGCTCCTTTGGCAAAGTAGTCCTGGACGCTATGAGCATGTCAAGCACCGTCAGCAAGCGCATGGAGCAGCTCTGTGTCTACGACAAGGCCGAGGCGGGCTGCAGTCAACAGCCCTCGGCGCCGCCCGCCTACGAGACTAGCGATGATCTTCCGGCCGTGAAGGTCAAGGAGAAGGGGCCGCCGCTTGATTGGTCCACGCCAAATTCACGTCGGTCCAGGCCCGGCTCGGAGACGGAGTGTTATTTACAGAGCAACATGCTGATTGGTGGAGATCGCTCACCAGGTATTGCGCTTTTCTTATAGATTAGAATGCTACTTAGACACGCCTATATAGAGTCCGTTTGAACAACATGTGGGAAAGCATGTTCCTAAGCGCTTTAGAGACAATTGATTACCTGCTTTTGGTTGTATTTTGCTGGTACAAGATATGTTTTTAACTAAATAGTCAATGGAATAATCTTTATAATTAATCAATTATTTAATTTGCTAAATATTTACGTTTCCCTTTTTATACTATACGATATTAAGTTTGTCGTTAACAACAACAAAGGTTTACATCACGTGATATATATGTATATATAGTAATTATGACGTTTGAACGATTAGCAATGACTAAAAATAGGCGATTCTTGGCGGAATATGGTTAACAAATATAAATCCTATTTTTTGGAATTATTTCACTTCATGATTTATGTTAAAAGAAACAAATCAGTACCCAATTAAGAATTGTATTGATTTTTAGACAGATTCACATTTTTGATATAAAAAGGGTGTGTTTTCATTATTTTGACAACAAAAAAGATTCATTTAGAGAGATGTCGCACAACAACCTCTTTAGTTGCTCAATAGCGGTGAAACTTTATTTTAGAAAATGTCACGAAAGCTTCATTTGTTCATTTCAAAGTCACAACAAAAATGTGAGAGGGGGAATAGGGTTAATGACGAAAGAATAAAGTGTGTAGGTATTAATCTTTTTATAGATGATATTCATTCTTTGTGACGTGTACTGCTTTGAAATGTGTTTTCCGTTTAATTTTCTCTCGATGCGTAATTGGAATTATTCAGTTAAAATTTATAGACTTTAAACCCGCGAGTTGAAATTATGATGTCATTTGCAAACTCAAAACCAAAGTCGTAACTATTAGTCACCGAATAATTATAAAAAGTAGGTTTAAACAGGCGCTTTTATATTGAAGTTATTTTACTTGTTTTAAGTGTCAATTTTGGATCTTTATTTGAATCTGTTTGAAATAGTAGACACTTATTTTGATACACTATATCAATATCAAATAAATCTAAGATATAATTCCCATTAATCTTCTTCAAATGTGGATGACATTCAGAGAAAATAAATACAGATATATGGTTAGCTTGAATTTTCTCAAATTTATAAATTTATTACAAAAAAATGACAGTTAAAATCGGACTCCCCAAGCTTTATGGCTTTAGTGGGGATTCGTCTCATGGCTTTCAATTATGTATGCCTAAATTCGGAGAGTTGAAGAAATTTGGAAATAAAATATTTCATCATGTTTGGCTACTTTGAACATTGGAATTGGGGTCATTGAATAGAAATCATTGTTGCCTATCGTTTCAACCGTTCTACTTCATTTCAGTGGAATACCTTGCAGTGGGGATTACTCTGAGACTAATGCAGGAATTGTGTACTTTAAGAAACATCTTATACACTTTGTATGTAGATTGTAGGATGTAAAATTATTTCTCAACTTAAAATGCCATCATTAGATTTTAAGATTATAACGCAAGTAAAAAAGAAAGTGAAATCAATCGAGAATTTTAGAGATGGAATATTCGAATTAGCACCCTCTAGCTACAAGGAGAGAGGGACCAACATTGACCCCCCCTATAAACCTTTATAACGTTTGTAAAGGTTAGAAATACTTACATATATTATATTAAAAATAAAAAAAATTAAAAAATTAATCTTAAATAGTAAAAATATTTCGGTTCTTTAATACGGGGAATTTTAAAATGCCACTGGGGTCCAAACCAACCCTCCCAACACCGGCAGACGTTAATTTCTGAAGGTTTGACACCATTATCTACAATTATAGGAGGATCAATATTGTATCTCGTTCCTTGTAGCTGGAGGGTGCTAGCTGCGGGACTATAGGGGGGTCAATGTTGGTATCTCGTTCCTTGTAGCTGGAGGGTGCTAGCCGAGGGACTAGAACTATATATTTTGCATGTTTATAGCCTAATTTTTGCACTGGTTATATTGTGGGATCTGCTCCATCTTGAGTGAACAGCGCTTCTTTCTTCTTGTAAAGTGGAAAGATTCCACTTGTGAGACGTCGAAGATCTAGACTCAGAGATTGGATGATATAAGGTATTGAGGTAATATCTCGGATCTCTATAAGAACGAAATCCGTGTTGAGTAAGGGTCGATGGGTGCTCTACAATGGTTGACAGTTGCAGAGGAATTCCTGAACCATGAAACTAGGATTTGTCGAACATTTTTCTGGAAGTTTCATATTTATCATCCTCGCAAACTATGTGTTATTAAAATCAGATTAATATTTTACATAATTGCACACCACACTTAAAAGGCACCAGTAATCGATAAAGTGATCCTCATTTGACAGGCTTGCTCTTCCCTGAAACAATCACACGAATTTATAAGTTAGTAAAACTAATTAACAACAGTCCATTTTATTAATTTGGTCAGACTTGAGATAAATATCATAGCTAGGTGGCTAAGAAACACTATATTTCAAAATGTTATATGGTACAGTCCACAATATTTAATTAATTAATAAAATTATAACTGAACGGCCAATAAGCACACTATTCAAATATAGTCTTTAAAAGGATACCGTTTGATTCATTTAAGTCAACAAAATCTGTATGTTAATATGTTTTCCTGCATTGGTTGAATGCAATAACCCAGATTCATATAAGGGCTCATGTATAATATAAGCAAAATAAAAAACAAAACTATATGTAAGTTAAGTATTTATATTTAAAATTTTCAAATTTATATATCTAAATAATATATTCAATTTATTTTAATACTTTTTAGCAGAGAATTGATTCTTTTAAGTAGCAATTATTCCACCAAGTGTCATTTTCACTTCCGTTGAGTAAGTAAAGTTACCGAAAATATTGTAAACACTTAAGTTGCATGGATATTACAAATTGTTAGATTTAATTTTCTATTTAATTGTATCTGCTTATTGAAAGATGATTATACCTCATTTTGCAGGTGTTCATATATTTGTATTTAACTGTGTGTGGTAGGTAAATGAAAGGAAACTAGAAACATATATTTTATTTTTAGTAATGTTAATATAATATATTAAACTATAGTTATATTAAACAGTAAACAGGAAACAGGAAAACGTAATATTTTATATTTAATAACCAGCAAACATAGTAAACGAAGTATTTGTAATATTATTATTTTACAGTTAATATCTGTAGGTGTAAATCTTTTAAAGCTATATATGTATATTGAATCAGGACTTGGTTCTGGGTTCCATATTTTACTTTAAAATAAATGATTCAAATCTTGAAATGTGCATATTAAAGAAGCGATTTTAAAAGATGTAAAGAGGTCATGTTTACTTAATAAAAACATAAAACAATATAATATATAATATAACTTAAAATGTGCAATTATGATAACTACTTAATAAAAACATAAAACAATATAATATATAATATAACTTAAAATGTGCAATTATGATAACTACACTGCAAATGTTAACATGCGTTTAACGTGCCTACGTTATTAACTAATTTGCCATTTGTGAAAATTGATGCATAGTAACACATGAATTATTGTCTAAAATGAGTAACATGCATGTTTAAGCATGCCTTTACTCTAAAAATATTACTCACATTTTTAAGATGCATATTTTATACATGTTACTCGTCTTTAAACGAACAATTTGCATGTTAGATTATTTGCCAAATTATATGCTGCACGTGTATATTAAAATTTATATATTTATCAAATATTCAAAGGATATTATAGACAGCCAATTTGTCGAAAGCCTGAATATTTTAATTAACTATTAATACAGATAAGATATAATAAAGTTCAACGGAACATTTCTGAAAAAGCAGTTGCGTAATGATTGAAACAAAATCGATTAGTTAAGTTATTAATTCAATTTCTGAATTTATCGGTACTTGGAATACTTGGAATACTGTTGGAGAGCCGTTTTACCAAAATATTTCAATTTTCTGTTTTTTCTGTATTATTCAGTGATCTTAGTGGTTACTCAGCGACGTATTGACAACCGATATACTACTTTAACGCACTTTTACTTCGAAGTTAATGTATAACTGCTCTGTTATTTCTGTTTGTGGTGGTTATTATGACGAAAATTATTGAATTGAAATGTTAGGAATATCTTTTTGAAATTGTGCGTGTATACCAAGTGAAACAGTTTTTTTATTTAAAAGAAAAGGGTTAAGTGAATAGTTATTATTTTATTTTATATAGTTATTATTATTGACATTATATTTTCAATAAAACATCAATGTAAGTTTCAATTACGAATGCGAATTTATTTTAATATTTCGGTTTTTATACACTATACCACTTGTTACCAAAATATGTTACCAAATCACTACTTTATTCGCTAACACTCGTTATTATATTCGGCTAGCAATAGAGATCTTATAATTTGGTAAGTAAGGCAACAAACACCGTTTAATATTACGCCAGATAATTTCTGTCCAAAGCAAATCAAGGAAAACACAAACTGATTTAATCAAACGTTTATTAGCGATATTAACAATTATTCTAATTAGCTAATAAACTACCAAAATAACTTTAATCTGAATTATATTTAATATATAATTAGATGGTATTTCACTTACGCAATTATATCAACACTGTCAATCGCAATAATAGGTCTGTCTTTGACCTAATGATAAATTGTGTTCAAGGCGATGTTTTCTGTTCGCCCTCTCACGGGATCGTGTCTGTGTTATTTGTTTAAATAACTTCAAATAATATATAATTATAATTAATTAAATATACCCCTATCTTGCCGTCGTCATGAATTCTAATGACTCAATAAACTCGTGAGTTTTCTGACTTAATCTACTATTTCAAGAAAATTGATATCAATATTACTAAAAATCTAGAATTTACTTATTTACTATTTCTACATGTTTCACATAATAGTTTTAAAAACTCCATTTTAGCGAAACGTGCACTTCAACGAACCAAACATTTCGAAGAGGATTCGGTGCACCGATGAACTGAAAATATCAGCTGAGATGTAAATTCAAAAAAATCAATCTTCTCCAAATGGAAATAAAGCAACACCTTTTCTTAAATCACGTAAAACTTTTATTCGGACGCATAGTGTAGCATACAAATATAATGAACTGTTTGGATATAAAAGTATTGCCTAACTATCTGAAATTATAATTGACATATATGAAATACTTTTCCTATATTTTATCATTATCCTTTTTTCTAATTTTGGTTAAGTTTAGAAGGTAATTAATAGCAGTGAAATAGTATCATTAAGATTGTTTTTATCAACTTTTGAAAAATGCAATCTTATAATAATGATGTCGAAAATTAATTAATTAATTTTTAATAAATCTATTAATTATCGATTCATTTCATAGTGAAATATCAAATTTCACAAACATGTGTACATTACAATACATGTGTATTTTTGATTAAAATTTATTAATTTATAATTATAATCATAAATAAAAATCTTAATATTAAGTCAAAAGGGAATTTGGAATAAGTTATAAAAGTCTGATAATATCGTCTTAGATATATCATCAGGACATGTATGTTTACAATAACATACTATTAGAATTGTATATTATTATTTTATATATATATTATTGTTTATACCTATTGTACTTTAATAACCCAATTTAATGTAATACATTTCTTTGTTGAACTAAAAGTTATAAACAGGAAATAGTTTATAATTATGCAAAACATGGAAATGCTTTAGTTCTTTAACAATAGCATAATTATTATTGATATTATATACATACAATTATAATAAAATCATTGCTTACAGTATTAGCAAAATGGGGAAATTTTCATCATCAAATTTTATTGAATAGGCTATAAATATAGAACATTAATTAACAATTATAAAGTACCTAACATACACGTTTTTCCCATTAAAAAATACTACTTGGGAACTGATTTACCAGTTTCATTTCTACGCTAGTATGGTATAGTAAATTGCAAGTTTATGTTTAACAACTTTTTTGAAAAATTAGATAGAGTGGACATTAACATCATCACATTTTATTTAATATATAGGTAAAATATAGAACATTGTTTAATGCAAACTATTAAATACGTAACATACACGTTTTGTTTCAATAAGAAATAGTATACTTTAGGAATATGAAAGTTTTATGGCTTTATTTCTACCACATATATATATATATATTCTAAAGTAGGTAGCTGTATGTTAAATTATGAATTGTGTAATTATTTTATGATTTCACAACGAAATAAATGTTTTATACACGTCACAAATGTGTATTTATTTAATTATAATAGAGAAAGCCGTCAATGTAGAACATTGAGTTTTAAGGTTTTAAATCTGTAACAAGTTTTAATGCCTGCATATGACTAAGCCGGAGATAAACTAAAACTTTAGACATGAAACCAAACATAAACTAATTCACTCATTAATTAACTTTTTACAGATTTAAAACTTTATTAAGACGGAATTAAAACATTCTTCAAACTTTCTGAAGATGATTACAAAAAATAGTTTCATTGTTATAAGCGCACACAAGAAACAGATATTTAAAATATGTTTTTATTTATAAATATTTATTTCATATTTTGTTTATAAATAAATAAATAAACATATATAAATTCTTAGAATATTGTTATATTATATAGTATTATAATTATATATATAGTCGTATACATATATATATTAATTATTAAATCTTAAAATTATAAAAATTATAAAAATTTCAATTACATAATTCATAATAATAAATAGGCTCACGATTTTATATAAACCTGTTGATTTTAGTAATAATAATAATACTAATATAAGTAGAAAAAATTCTCTATCAATGTATATTATTTATATATAAGTATACATTTAATAATAATACGTATATAAATATTGTTATTATTAATTATTTAATATGTATTTGTTAAACTATTTTTATTTTTTATTTATAAATATACCCATAACAATATTATATATATATTAATAAATAAAAATGTAAAATAAATATATTTAATTTAACATTTATTATTTTAATAAATAAATCAATATTAAAAAATCAATATTATAAATATACATATTAGTAATTAATAAATACATAATCAATATACATATAATTAACACATATATAGAGAATATTTCCTACTTATATTATTATAACTATGTAAACTATAATCAACAGTTTTATATATAAAATGAGAAATCAGGAGATATGAGATATATAATTACAATTTCAATTATATCCGATTGCATATCTACTAGAATATTACACTTTTATTTACAGTAAAATTCTTAATGAGATTCTAAATTGTTTTTTTAAATAAGATATTTATAGGAATTTAAAGTTCAATATATTTATGAGTTTTTGCTATTATTTAAATGTTTCAATCTTGTTTATCTAAAGAAGATTATCTGTCAGATATTTGCAATAACTGGTGGTGTAGGTATTCATAGGGAACATTAATTCGAATATTTGTAAAATATGAATTAACTATATTAACCACTAAATAAAATAACATACGATTTAATTGATTATTGAACAAACAAACTTTTATACATTTTTTAAACATGGCAATGATATTTTTAAATCTTCTGAATTACCTGATCGCCATACATAAATGGTAATTCTGGATCAATTGATTTAAATCAGCTTTAGTTAAGCAAAATCTGTTTTGAAGTAATTTTAAATTCTTTCCTGACTTTCTTTGAATGTCATGGGGCTTTATACGAATTAATCCAACAGCAATTGCTTCTATTTGAATGATATGGGGCTTTATACGAATTACTCCAACAGCAATTGCTTCTATTTGAATGTTATGGGGCTTTATACGAATTACTCCA
>JAYRBW010112558.1:0-17951 GCA_036023295.1 Invenusta paracnida
ATTTTGCTTACACTTAGTGTAACATTATCTTTTTAAGTTTTTAAAAGAGCCAACCTTATTTTTATTTAGTTTTTTACAGTGATTCTAACAATATAAGTTATGTTCTTAGCAAAGAAATAGGTAGCTCTCTATTCTACGCTAAAGTGAACTATTTTTATAACTTGTAAGATAGGGAAACAGTGGTTGCTATGAAAAATCTAGGCCCCTAGCAACGGTTGCTATGTAAAAAATATCATTTTTCTAATATCTGGGACAAATGTTGTTTCAGTCGATACCAATGATTTACCAATTGAATGTTTTTTTGCGTGATATAACAACATTTTAAGAGCATATATATCCAATGTCAATGTAACAATCGATTTTTATATTTTATTAATCTATTGATTTTCGAGTCGCTGTTTTACTTATTTCTTAATTTGTTTTTTAAGTAAATGTTATATCAGTATACCTACTATATAATATATACTTATAAACATTATACAAGAAAAGCATGAATTGTTGTAGTGAAATCTTAAAGTATATCTCTCTAATATTAGTAGTATGGGCTAACTTGCGAGCTCGTTCTGTTGGGATACATTAAATACAAATCTTAATTAAGTACTCACCTATGTCGCAATTTACCTGTATCATTATTAACAGTGGGTTAGTCCCATCTAGATAATTAAAAACACTGCTTTTAATTTAAATATCTCACTTATATTTTCCATGCAAATTTTTGGATTTTTTAGCTATATGGAAAATTATATTAATTATAAAATTAAATTGAAAAAATGATATTTATTTATTGAACTTAACGTATATTTTTAAATATAATATATATTAAAATGTATATATAAAATAACTCCTTTCAAGACAAAACGACAAATTACGATCACAATAATATGATATGCTATATGTAAATAATTGCATTGTAATGTATATAAAAAAGTAGTCATTATCCAACAAACATTCTTTAAGTAATATGTGTGTGTACGGGTTAAAAACTGCTATCTACTCATAGAACTGGATCTGATATGATTATAACATGCTGTATGTATTGTATTGAAATAAAATAAAATTTAATCAATATATATAGCTGTTTGTATCTGCTGATTATTATTAAACCAACTCAAATTTAAATTAAGTTGTAGATTAAGAAGATTCTTATATTTTTAAAGTTCATTATATATAGTTACCAAAATGTGTTTGTTACTAAATTAAGTCAACTATAAAGTTCGAAGTCTAAAAATGTATTTTATCTTTCATAATTTTTGCTTTTTATTAAATAAATTTGGTAACTTAAATATAAAACCTACTTTCAATTAAATCGCTCGTTTGGATATACATAGATAGTATATCATTTGACATGAATGACATTTAAATGTTAACCTTATTGTTTTATCTAAACTCTTTGTTTGACATACTCAAAATATAAAACTGGGTTAGTAACGTTGAAGCAGACTTTGCAGTAAATTGAATGTTTACATTGTTCAAACTGGTTATGAACGTAGTTACCGATTCGGAAAGTGAACTCATTGTTCATTTCATTTTACAAGTTTTTGTAAATTGTTTCCACAAACTGGTTAGTTTAACTGGTTTGGTAACTAAATTTAAAAAGTATTAACCACACAAAAGTGTAGTAAATTAATTATGATAGATTGTACAAATAATTATTTTTGTTTCAACTGTTTCGATTTTAACAATGTTGCTGACAAGGTTACAGTCAATATATTTTTTATTGAACATATTTGTTATTCGCTGGATTACAGTATTAAAAAACCTTAATTGTTACATATTTTATGTAAAAATGTGAAGTTTTTGCTGAATTATTAACATGTAATATACTCCTATACTATGATTGTAATACTAATTCGATAGGAATATATAGTGAAACTATTAAATTAAAATATATTGAAAATATATATTTTTAATATTGTAATCCACTGTTTATCAACTATTTTCAAGGAAAAAATATATACTTACTGAACAATCAGCAATCTTGTTAATGTAAACCATTGACAATTATTTTTAATATTGTAATCTTTTGCTCACAATGCAAAAAACATAAAATTCGTGAAAAAATTAAGAGATATAAATATAATTTGAATTGTTACATTATGTTTATATATATATATATATTGTAGGCATCTATTACATGCTTTCTTATAATACAAAAACCTACTATATTTGTTATCCTGATTAATTTACAACACTTATATGTGGTTATTTTTTTAAAGTTACTAAACCAGTTAAACTTACCAGTTTAGGAACAATATACTAAACTTAAAAAATAAAATGAACAATGAGTTCAGTTTCGGAACCGGTAACTACGTCCATAACTGGTTTAAACAATGTAAACATTCAATTTACTGAAAGTGTGCTTTAACCATTGAACTTTCTAATTGATTATAAAGTTCAATGTCTTCAACGTTATTAACACAGTTAATTTGAATTGATACAAATGGACTTAATCCTTTACTCGAAGCACATTTATATATATTTATATAAATTAATTTTACTTTACATATACGACGATGCCTTATAACTATGTAAGTAGTATTTAATTAGTATTAGTACGTTGCGCGATACGTACTCCTCATTGTAGCAAACTATTTACGCTGTCATTGACTAAAATACTACTTACATAGTTATAAGGCATATCGCGGTCTATGAATAGTAAAATTAATTTATATAAATATATATAAATGTGCTTCCGAGTAAAGGATTAAGTCCATTTGTATCAATATATAATGAACTTTAGAAATAAATTCCGCTACTCCCACTTAGTAGAGTAATATAAGGCGATTTAAAATTGAGTTTGCTTAATGTTAATCAGCAGATACAAATAACAATATTGGTTAAATTTGTTCCAACACAATACATACAGCATGTTATAATTCTATCAGATCCAGTTCTATGAGTACATAGCAGTTTTTAACCCGTACACACACATATTACTTAAAGAATATTTGTTGGATAATGACTGCTTATTTATATACGTTACAATGCAGTTATTTACATATATTTATAACATCGCGTTATTCTGAGCGCATTGGTCGTTTTATCTGGAAAGTAGTTATTTGTACATTTTAATACATAGTTAACTTATTAAACATATTATGCTATTTGAAAAAATATACGCTATGTTCAATAAATATATGTCTATTTTACAATGTTACTTTTATAATTAATATTACTTTCCTTATAGCTAAATAACCTAAGAATTTACATATAAACTATAAATGATGTATTTTAATTAATAGTAGTTTTTATATTTATGTAGATGTGGCAAACCCACTATTAGTAATAATATAGGTAAATTGCGACCTAGGTAACTAATTAATCAAGATTTTTATTTAATGTATCCCAACAAAGCGAGACCCCCTATTACTCGTATTAGAGCGATATACTTCAAGATTTCATTACAACAATTCTCGCCTTTCCTTATATATTGTTTATAAGTATATATATACATATAATGTACTGATATATCATTACTTGAAAAATAAATTAAGAAATAAGTTATAGCACAGCGACTCGTAAATCTATAGATTAATAAAAAATATCAAACAGATTATTACATAAACATATATACATACATGTATAAACATGTATATGACGATATATAATATAATATCTTTTAATTGGATAATATACCTAATTCATTATAAATCCATTATAAATGTCACTCTTTGAAATACATTAGAGATCATTCTTTATCTGACCTCGATGCACTTTCTACAAATTTACCAATAAACTTAATCAATATCAATATAATCCACTTGATCAAGGTTTACGTCGTTCTTCAATCTGGCTTCATTCCGAATGTATTTCAAGCCTGATTATATAATTTTTCATTCGATACTGTTAGTGATGTGCACTTATCTCAAGATATAAATATTAAATGTGTTGTGTCCTACATCTGTTATTACGAGGAATATTATAATATCTGCAGTCAATGACCTGAAATGGTTTTTAGTATTTATTATATCCTCTTATAAATACTTCAAACATGCGTAATTAATCTGTTTGGAAAAATAAACAACATTTTACGTATAACCTGTTTGAATAATACATAACATTAAACCTGTTATACGAACGAGGATAATTAATCTATTAACACAAAACAACACTTATATGCAAAAATAATATTACTCATGTATATATTACATATTAGTATTATATTTATATTTATCTAATGCTGTTATATAACGTAAAAACATTGAATTGGTAAATCATTGGTATCTACTGAAACTATAATTGGGGCATATCAGTAAAGATAATCATTAATGAAAGTATTTACATTTAGAAGAAAGTCTGGCCAAAATAATGATATTTCAATCAATTGTAATGGCACATACTTGGCAGAGTAATTTTTAGATATGTTTAAAGCCGCAACAAGCAAAAATACTAAACTATATTATTATACTACTGTGTAGTATATAGTATTTGAAGTTTAGTATCCAAATCGCTTATTGAAAATAATACTATAAGTAAATTTAATGTAATTTTATACTGTAATTATTATATATAATTTAATACTGTAGTAGAACCTGTAATTGTTACACTTTCACATAATACATTCAGTGATATTGTATTGATCAGTTAGTATTATAATGCCATGTATACTTCAAAGTATATACATGAGTAATATTCCATTTATAATTAAGGGCTTCTGTCAATTTTTAGAGATTAATTATCCTCGTATATCAGATTTCATTTTTATGTAATATTCAAACAGGTTATAGGTAAAAATGTAGTTAATTTGTACAAACGGATTAATTACGCATGTGTGAAGTATTTAAGAGAATATACATAGATGTATAATAAATACTAAAATCGACTTCAAATCTTTGACTTTGCAGATATTGTATTCCTCGAAAAGTAGAACACAATATATTAAATGTTTGCATTTTGAGATAAGTGCATCACTAACGGTATCGAATGAAAAATTATATAATCAAGCTTAAAATACATTCGGAATGAAGCCAGATTGAATATTGACATAGATGGGACTTTGATCAAGTGGATCATCGATATGATATCAGTATCATATTGATATTGATATTAATAAAAGTTGAATGGTGAATTTGCACATTGTGTTGCATTAGTTTTATCATTTTTACAAAAATGGAGTTACACGACGCGTCAGAGGAAACAGAACACCAGATTGAAGATGAAACTGCTTACGAAAATGTACTGAAATACAGAATTAAACCCATCGGGAAATGGCAGTGGTTCATCTTGCTGCTTCTCACAGGGCCATCTGGTGCACCAATGGTGATTTTTCCAGCCTTCACGTAATCAATCAATATTCCCCATCGATGCAGAATTCCGCAATTGAACTCATCATCACTGACTTATGATCAAGTCACCAACTTGACGATTCCCTTCAAAGAAAGTCCAGATCTTCCCCCAGTGGTTGGACAAGTTTATCAGCCATGTCTTCAGTACGATACCACGTGGTTGGACGATCTTCTCAGAACAAACAAGCCTTTCTCATTTCAAGAAATGTTTGATAGAATGCCGTCGCGAAATCAAAGCGAAGCGTTTGAATGCAAATATGGAGTTGAATTTGACAAATCAAAACCAGAATTTCTGGGTTCAGCATTGGAAGCGTTCAATATGGTTTGTGAACGATCGCAACTTGCACCACTGAGCAATACTGTTTACTTTTTAAGTCAAATTGTTGCTTGTTTAACAACTGGATATCTTTCTGACATATTTGGACGAAAGAAAATTATTATTATATTTGGATGGATAATGATGTTTTCAGCTTTGCTCGTTAGTTTTAGTGTAAATGTTTAGATGTTCTACCTGTTTAGAATGATAATTGGTTTCTGCGCTATTACTGTTCCAACATGTGGTTTTATTTTGCTTGCTGAAATTACAAATAGTAAATACCGCAATGTATTCGTTGTCTATTCATCGACTCTAGGTTTTATATTTGATTCTTTTTTGGTGACCTTTTCATACTTATTTCAAAATTGGCGCTATTTGCATGGTTATCTCTGGGTACTGACTCTTCCAAGCATTCTGTATCCTTTCTTCCTCTGCGAAAGTCCTCGATGGTTGTTCACACGAGGAAGAGGAAAAGAGGCTGTGGCTGTCATCCAAAGAGCCATCCAACTCAACAATCCTGAGGCAAAACTGTCAGAAGAGGAGGAAAGACAATTCATCGCCAAGATGCCTGTGGCAAAAATTGATAATTTCAAAGACAGAATGTTTCAAGCTGTTATCTTATTCAAGTCTCGTGAAATGTTACGACGTACAATTATTTTGGCTTACGTTTTCTTGTCACACGGTATGATCTTCTATGGGACCACATTTTATTCGGTGAAATTACGCGGTAATCGTTATCTCATGTTCTGGGCAGTTTGTGCTATTGCTATTCCAGCAAACATAATGCAGTTTGTTTTATACCACAAGTTCAACAGAAAGGGTCCTCTTATTGGATTGACCATAATAACTATACCAATCTTTATTGCGGTTATTGTATATCAGGTAATTATGAATTTATAATAATTTATAATAATATTTATATAATAATATCTCAGTAGATATAAATATCTGCATTCATAAAAAAGTATAATCTAACTACCGAGATAAGAAGATAATGAACTATGATTAATGATGAAATGATAAATAATGAATACGATTCTTTATTTTAAATGTACGAAATTCACATGTCGATAAGTGACAAGTTTTGCTTACTTAAAGTAATGTATTATGTCAATTATTTACCTACCTATCGAATTTTTTGTTTTAATTTATAGTTTTCAATAGTATGCTAACATTTAAATTAATTTTCATTTTTTTCAATTTATTTTCAAAATGTATGATATATGTAACTGAAACATGTCGAGTTTTATCAATTAAACTATGTGGAAGAAATAAAGTATCTCTATATTGTGTCCAAAATTCTTATTTAAAGTTGATCGATCTACAAGCGACTGTTAAACCATTTCGAATTTGAAATGATTAAGACCGGATTATTAGAGTAATACTCTTCCATCTTACTCCACACCTCCTCCACAGATCGTCCAATCAAGCGAGGCCTCCGTGCTACCAGTGATAGTTGGCACAACTCTAGGGAAGATGATCGTAGACGCCACCTTTTCCATGATGTACATCTACACACCGGAACTCTACTCAACTGAGGCAAGGAACGCTGGTCTGGGCACTGTTACAGCATTTGCACGTGTGGGTGCCGCTACGGCCCCCTTCATAATTAGTCTTTCTGACGACGTGTGGCGTCCCCTACCGTTCATCTTCTTTGCAGTATTTGCCACTGTGTACACAATTATCCTGTTCTACCTCCCCGAGACGAAGAATAAACCGCTCTTCGACACTGTTGAGCAGCTCGAGCGACACAGGCTTGAGAAGGACCAGAGACAACGCATCCGACGCAATTCATCCACACCCAGTGAATTGTTGACTTTTCTGGTATAATATTCCTTTTAGCCGAAATATTTTTTAATTCGATTTTCTTATGTAGGTATGTATACATTTTTCTTCACATTTAGCTTTTCCTATATTATGTCAGAGTAAACTCGATGAATTCATGTATCTTCTGACTCACTCGTCACTCAATAGAATACACCTCAAATAAATAGAAATAAATGTACACATTTATATATTATATAGTACGTATTCATCGTTATGGTTTATTATTAACAATACGTGTACCATTTGGTGTCTTTTAAATAATGAGTATTTTATTAACCTCATTAATAGCTACCTATGTGACGTCCTTTCATAATGTACTACTCTTTAAGTCTAACTCTATGACGTAATAAGTGAGCTGGTATTAGTAATAATAGTTTTTTCCCCACTTCTTATGTAATTTTGTTGAAGCTCAATCACGCAATCTTTACATAAAATTGTGAAGTCTAACGGAAATATTTATATATATTGTACCCCTTTTATGAATGTGTCAATTCGGTCTACAAATATTTTAATATATAATTCAATGAATAATATTTTTTTGTAACAGCCAATGTTTCTGAATCATACTAACGGCCACGCAATCTAAACAATCATAAACAATTAATTTAAATCGTTTAATACTGTACAGCATAAAATGAAATATCGCATGTTTGTAAAATGCTAGCTATCAATTATTTTAAATAAAGTTTTAATTAAGATAATAGTTATACGAGTACAATTTTAGTTGTACAATAGGCAATTTTGTTATCTACATGCATTGTTTGTTACATAAATATTTCTTTAAATTTCGATCGTCATTAATTTATTTTAACTTTGAAGTTAGCTTCGAAGTTACTAAATAAGTTAATTTAGTAATTGAAATATGTCTCATTTAATTCATTTATTTATATTTTAAATGTTTACTTACTACAGCGAATTAACTAAAACTATGATCAATATTTTATGTGACCCTAACTTAATAGCGTACTATAAAGTAATTTAGGATTTGAGTAGTAACAGAGCCTGTCTTAATTATCACAAGGTGTAGCTATATAAATACGTAAATTATTTTATATCTTATATGCACACATATATACCCCATACTCATATTTAAAACTTGTTTATTTGTTAATGATTGCTCTCTTGAATATATACGTCACAATTCAATAGCTTACATATAACATATTATAATGTAAATAAGACACTGTATGCTTAATTTGTAGTTTTGTCTGTTATTATTATTTTTTAATTTAATTTAGACATTTGACTATAAATATAAGTCTTTCTAAAACATGTATTTTTAGTATTTTTACTCTGAATTTTTATGAGTCTAATGACACTTATACAAGTCAACAATTTAAAGAATTTACACATTCAATCAAAAGTAATCCGTATGTTTAAATTTAGAATGAAATATGTCTTGATATCACTATAATAATTCTTGTGCATCATTAAATATGTCTGTATGTAGGGATATAGAATATACAATGATGTGTAATTGACATGAAAATACAATAACTAATAAACACTGCAACTGTAGCTTGTTAAAATAATGAAAATAAATCACAAAATAAACCGTATCACACATTGTTACAGTTATATTATATTATATTGTATAAAATAATATATCGGAAAATCATTTGTAACCATTGAGTAAATACAGCCAAATTATACTTCTGTCAAACCTTGTAAATTGCAAGTGAATTACCTACAATAAATGTATAAAATGTAGTTCTGGTAAAGTTTACAATATGTAGCCAATATAGAAGGCCATAATTGCTGTATCTTCATAAAAACTCAAATATGAATATCTCTAATACAATAATACAGTCAAATACTACTAACCCCGTACGTGAAATATTTAATATTTTTACATTAAAAGCTATAGAATTGTTATAAGATAATTCATTCAAAATGTTAACAGCATAAATTCATGTATTGGTACTTTTAGTGCTTGCTGGGTTCATTAGAAATTATTTAAAGTAAGGGGTAACCAAACAATAATTTTAGTCGAAATATTTTTTAGTACTAACTCTGTACTAGTTTAAAGAAATTTTAATAAAATACAACGATTTTCCATTATCGATAACTTACAGCATGATTAATGTGAAATCAATAAGAGATATATCTTTGTGAATTGTATCTCTATGGGTATCTCTGTATACAGTAACTTTAAAAATGTATTACGCTTTTAAAATACATCACATATACTAACGCAATTATTATAGATTTTTATGTAATTTCAAATGATAATTTCATTAAATTATGTCGACACAAACAGCATCACATAAGCTTAAAGAACATAACATAAGAAAAGCAAATATAGATATTCAATTTGTTAATATATACTTAGTAAAAATTGCCATGTATATGTTGCGTAGAGCTGAATTTGTCAATATATAAATAAACGTTGTCAAAAAAAATTCAATAATAATAATAAGAACATTCAATAATAATAATTCCACAGATAAATTCAATAAACTCAAGTTTAGCACATTGTGACCACAACTTTGTTAAAACAAATACTTTAAATATAGAAAAGTAGATACTAATTAATAGAAACCTTGATATTTTTGAAGTTCGTGTCTGTAATTTTTTCTTATACGAACAATATTAAACAGCCTATTAAAACTAAGAAATATTCAGGTATTTTTACTTATTATTTAGTAGCATCAGGCACATACAAATTATAGTTTTTATGATTTGCGGTACAAAAAAACTTAATAAACTATTCAGACAACAAGTTTTACAACCGAATCTTAAATTTGGGCTTAATTCAACGACTATTTTTTTCGTTCTCTTTCCTTGCTTCTTTCGATATTTTTCTTCATTTTCTTCAGTTTAATGTTATGAATAATATGAGTGGATTTCTATAAAACATTTTTACTATATGAAGAATTCTGAGACGTTTTTAAACACATAAATACAAAAAATATTATTTTAAAGCTTAAATTCATTCAGATATAATAATAATATTGAAAATTACCTGAAAATTCGTTGTAATATAACTCAAATAATGAAATATTTGTTCATATCTTATATTTCTTTGAAAACTCAAACTTTAAAAACAAATTATAAACATTCTAATTTGTTTTAAAGCATTATGTTATGCTTAATTATTATGCGCATTGTCTATTTATTATATAAATAAACATTGTTTGTTATTTTTTTTAACTATATAGGGAAATATTACATAAAATCGCAATGTTGAAACATTTCGGAATAAAAACTTCTCCGATTTCAAACATTTCACTCTTCCTATAATATCCGGATATTATTTAGATGATGTACATAAATCTAATTATAATTTCAAATGAGTCATAAATATTGTGCGCAATTATAGCTGTAAGCATTTCAGAGAGTGTAGATTTCAACAGATTAGCGCACATTGCTAAATCATAATGCATTTTACTTAGAATATTTTAATGAACAAGCAATTCTTTTTTAAGCAAAACAACAAACATGTATTTATTAAATAAAACTTCTCAACTTTTCAACTTTCTGCGTTCTACTGACTGTAAATAGCTATATTATTATTCTAACAATATTCTTATTCTTGTTTCTAAATTCAACAGATGTTATTTACCAACAACTTTCATATTCCACTACACATAGACTCTACAATTTTGATATAGCTTATTGAAACGAGGTCAAATAATCTGAATTTCTCGGGTGGACGTCATAATGTGTTAATTGTTCGGTAGATCTGTGTAATTAATCAATAATAATACTCAGTGTAGGCATTATTTCTGGTGATTCCTGAGTGGACACATTAATTCTTATTATGTGACAGACCTATTAGACAAAGTCTCACAAGGAAAGTGTTGATCTAACTCCATTGTAATAGAAATATCATAAAATATGTTCAGTCAAGATTAAAGTATTTCTAGTAAATTTATTCACAAAAACATATGATAACAAAGACTAACATTTATAAATTCACAGAATGTAAAATAATATTGCCTAAATTTCTTTATTTTTTACTTGTGTCACATCTCATAAATGAATGTATATTTTTAAAATTAAAATTCTATTTTAATAAATAGTAATTAAATTTCTACGATTTAACAAGTTAGTTAATTTAATTTGAAATTAAATATTTCAATTTTATTTTAGTTGGCATTACTAATTTACTTAGTCGAAAATATATGCATGTATTTGAGAGAACTGTCATATGGCCGAAATATTTAATTTTATTGAGAATTTTACTTTCAATTTTTGTCATTTTCGATATTATGAAAAAAATCTATGAAGCAGAATATTATTTTGAGGCATGTATTATTACAATATTATTACCTAAATGTACTATTTCTATATAGTATAAAGAATATAAACGTAATTTACTCTTTAAAATCGAAAAAGTAAATTAATTAATTATGCATAGTACATATTTACTTTTTCTAATTTTTCTAACACTGATTTAATCAATCATCAAGCACCATAGTATCCATTCTACCTGTGATAAATTACTATGATTTGCTGTGTTTACGTCGGGAAGAAGACGACGAAGAAGAAGATTTCTTGGATGATTTTGAAGAAGATGACGAAGACGAGCTTGACGAACTAGACGAGCTTGACGAGCTGGACGAACTTGAACTGGACGAACTTGATGAGCTTGACGATGAATGTGACCTTGACTTGCGTCCTCCCTCATCTTTGTCCTTCTTCTTTTTCGATTTTTCCTTTGATTTCGATTTTTTCTCCTCATCTTCGTTACTACCACCCTTCTCTCGACTTGCCTTCTTTTCGTCGCTTTTCGTTTTCTGTAGCGATTCTTTTTGTCCAGTGAAGCCTCCGGTCCCCGTAGCAGTTTCCGGACTTGTCTCAACGGGCGTCCCTCCTGCCTTCTTCTCCTTCGATGGCTGGTCTGGCCTTGGTTTAGGTCGACTTGATGTTCCAGATCCTGTTGTAGCTGGCACTATAGTCTCCTCAGTAGGCGTCACTGGATCCGTGTTTCCTCTCTCTTCTTTTCCCGGTTGTCTGCCTCCACCAGGGCCATACCCACTTGCTGGTTGGAGGATTAACGGCTGACTCGCTGGATCCATTTCATCGTCACTCGGAGGTTCGGCTTCAAGCTCCGCAATGCTCGCAGTAATGCCCCGATATTTAGTCTCAGGCAGGAGTGCAATAGCCCCCAAGGAGATAAGGGATATGAGAGCAGCGAGGAAAAGAGGGAGTGGTGCCCAGACGGCGCAGCCAAGGCGAACGAGAAAGGGAGCTAGGAATGAACTCGCCTGTCCCAGTCCACTGCAAATACCGAATCCAAGGCCACACACCTCAGTTGGCAGTAGTTCGGGTGTGTAGAGATGGACCATTGCCGTTGATATCTCAAGAAGCAGTCTTCCAAGAGTGAGAGTGATGACAATCCAGAGGTTCTCTTTAGCGTTACAGGACAGAAATATCTTAAAATGGGAAGGGGGAGACATTGCATTGATTTACAAAAGTAAATGAGATTTGAGAAAATGTCTTTCAAGAGTATGAAAAAGTATCTAATAAAATTAAGTAAAAACAAATTTATTAATTTTCTATAGCAAAGTTGCAAAATATACAATGTTCAATATAAACAACGATATGTAACAATGGTTTTTGAAAATAATGGATTGCTGTCTTTTCTATGAGATCTTTACGATAGAATTAACGATTTAAGCTCATTATATTATAGATGCATAATCACAAATTAATAGAAACTATTGTCAAGTCTTAAAAATACAATTAAAAACGTGTTTTGATTGAATTAATTTAATTTTTATAAACCTTTATTTTTTCGATAAGAAAATTGTATGATAAAGCTCACAGTATAGGCAAAATATGTATAATTTTAATATAAATATCCACATCCAATTTCCGTTAATATTTTCATCAAACTGTGGCTATCCTTTATTTCTTATTAATCTTGAGTTATAAAAATAATCTGTGATCGAGATCTTATAATATTTTATGATTTCATTGATATACATTATAAATGTAAATGATTTTGTAATGAATTATTCATCGAAATGTTAATTATACGAGTATATCAAATAATGACAAATGATAACTAAGCTTTACTATCACATGGAAATAATTTTCATAATTAATAGGTACAAGATGAAAATATTCTGTTAGTTATGGACAAACATGTATGTGCTTCTCTTCTATTTATAAATTACGTTGGCATGCTTGTGAGTTATCATTATTCTTACTATTTGAGCGAGCACTAACTAAATATTCTATTTGATTTAATTTTGTATAATTTGATTGCTATAACAATATTCAAATGTGTTGTGGCAACTTGTTATATCTATATTTCTGTACTATACGTGTCCCCTTAGCGAATGCCTTGATAAGTACGACCCTTATATAGTGGCCTAGTATTATCCAACTACTCATCCACTTTGAAATTGTGAGTATTCAAATGTATTTACACAATCATGCGTGAAGGCTAAACTGAATATTGAAATATGTGCATATATTTATGAATACAAAACTGCAATGAGCTGCCACTAGTAACACACAATTAATAAAATTAAACATCGTATTATTTGTTTTTGAAAATATATATACAGTAAAGTAAAATGCTAAACGTATTTTAACGCAACATTTTGACTATATTTAATTATAAAAAAGAAAACATCTTGCGATTTATTTTTTATAAAATTTCGAAAACATTTTTGAATATTTTCAACAAAAACCTTTTTTTAGGTAACTTTATGATTTATTACATGACATTAACAGTGTTATCAGAGCTTCGTCGATATTGAGAAAGATATGATGTTTTTATATATAAAATAGGTTTTTCTATATTTTTAAAAGGGTATGCCTTTTTAGTGTGGTCGCGTGTGGTACACTGTTTGGGTGCACAATAGTGAATGTAGAGTTAAAAATCAATTAATTTTATTTTTGGGAAAAACATGGAAACTTACATTGCTCCATTTATGCATTTGAAAATCACAGCAATATTGCGAGAGGAGGCTCTAAAAGCTCCAACCCGTTATGAATAGGATTAATTCTGGCGTCTTTAATTTATGCATTATTATTTTGTTATATTATTGAATAATGTTTTGTTATTGAATTTTAAGAATTTATTCATTGTATGTTTGTCGGAATGTTTGTTCTCGGAATAGGAACCAAATTACTTACCTGATAAATCGCCACACCCAGGAATACAAGGACAGTGGCACCAGTGATGACCAGTATAGCCCCTTTTCGACCCATCTTCCAGTTGAGCAGGTAAAGAATGCCAACGGCAGGCACAGAGATTGCCGGACCACTGGTCCAGAAGTTCAAATACTCATTTGCCGACAACTTAAACTTCGCACAAGTAATGATGTAGTACGTGAGAATGTTCTGAATCCAAATCGTGGCCGCCATAACCATTCGTTTCCGAAATCTTGGTGATTGAATCATTTCAAGAATACCACCCACGCTAGCACACAACTTTGCAGTCAAGTTATTTGTCCGACCTTTTACATTGGCTTCAAGATCACTGGCTTCCGCACCTTTTAAGCGCGTTGGAAGTGCTTCTAAAAGTTTTGCTTTAGCATTTGCTCTTTCCTCGCGTCTTATTTTTCTCGCTTCGGGATCTTTTGGTTTATTTCCATCTTTTCCTTGTTTAGACGATGGACCAATAGAACTTTTCTTTTTTGCATCAGAACGACTTGATCTCTCTTTCGTGCCTTTTTCTTTAGTCTTTCCATCTTTCCCATCTTTCCCATCACCATCTTTTGTTTTACTATCTATGATATCTTTGGTCGTCAATTTTAATTTGGCTGAAGTGGCATCTGATTTATTATCCTTACTATCAGTAATTTTGTTGTCACCACTACCACTAAGCTTTGTTTTGTTTTGTTCATCCATCTCCTTATCTCCAGTCCTTTTCTGATCTGGTTGTGATGAAATATCTGCTGACTTTTTCATTTTAGTATTGGATAAGTTTGTACTATCTCTCCATTCTTTTTTTCCCGAGGACGATTTCTTTTTTGTTCCAGATCCACCCGTTTTGTTTTCAACCTGAGATTTTTTAGAGTCACGGTCTTTCTTTTTGCTTTTGCTTCCTATCTTTGATTTCGATGAGGGCAACTTACCTGCTGAACCATATTTTTGGCCAACTTGCATTAATTTTTCTTGTCGCTGTTTATTATTCATCTCACATTCTTCCGTAATAATTGCTTCTAGCTCTTGATCCGACAGAGCCGGAGGAGACTCACCGTTGTTTTCTTTGGCAATATATTTAATAACCTTAAAGGCTTCTTCTTTGCGCCCCATCGCCAGCAGCCATCGTGGACTTTCTGGCATCCACTTAATAATGAAAGGAATTTCTATGTAACTACATAGCATTGAGAAATGAAGCCACCGCCATGTTGGTAAGATGTAGGCTAGAACAGTCAAAACAGAAACCCAGAGAAAGCTAATATTTATCATACACAGACTGTTGAAGACATTACGATGAAAGCCATTGGTGATTTCGAGCAGGTAAATGAATCCTACCGTGTAATTTGCGATATAGAAAGCTCCGGTTATCGCACGCAAAATCACATAGTATTTAATAGTGGGGCTAAAGCAAACTGCTCCTCCAAACACAGACGCAAAAATCATCGTCACAATGAAGGTGATCCGTCGACCAATTTTATCTGCCAAGAATCCCGCGATTGGTATTATCCCAGCCTGAGCCGCCATATAGACAGTCGAAGCGCTTATTTTCCAGTCCTCACGATTGCAAATTAGATTGAATTCCTCAACTACAGTGCCCCTGTGTTGAGCCTTTCTTGTGTCATAGACATAACCATCGGAACAGTACTCCGTAGCATTAGTATCGTTGTATGAGTAGGCATGTGTGTCTCGGTAAGAAATAAGTTCCTCAAGACTGAGCGGGTCCTCACGATTATAACTTTGCGTTGTTGCGTTTGTTTCATTGTAGCTTGTCGAGTTGAATAGAGTTGTATTAAAGAGAATAGTGCTATTCACGTTCCAGAAATCCTTATCCTCTACAGCGTCCCTTAACCAAGAGGTGTTGTAACGGTAACACGGAACGTAATTTTGTGGAATATCTGGATAATAGCTGCTGGGGATGAAGACACTAGTGATCTGATCGTATGTGAGACCCCAGGAGCTGTCGGGCTCCTCAACTATGGGGATACGACATCGATGGGGTGGAGTTATATGCGCCAAGGGAGGGAAGAATATAACTGGAACACTCATCGGTGATATAAGCAGCCAGAACATGAAGTATTGCCATGTTCCACCCGGACGAATGTACTTTTTCAGTAAATAGTCGTACCCTCTTAGTTGACCATCGGTAATCTTATCATCTGACGCGACTTTCAAATTACTCTTAGCTTCAACCATAATGAAACTTTTGAGAAAATAAGTTCTCAACTTTAACAAGAAGCTCCACGCTCGACAGTTGTATTATTAAAATCAAAAATTTTGATAATTATTGTAAATACTTATATGAAATTAATATACCTACATGGTAGAACAAGCATACAACGTGGTATTTTGTTGACTGAATTTTAAACTTCCAAAACATGTTAACTGCTTTACTGACAGGGAATTGACGTATACTTGGGAGCTGTAGTGTCAGTACGCCATCTGTGACACCTCTCCGTAACTGTTGTGACCTAGTAGCAACAGCAGTGGTGTCTCAAGGCAGGCACAAATCTTCCTTCCTACGTTTTATATTATCATGAAAATCATTTCAGCTTGGATTTTACGCTTAGATTATTTAAATAAATCTAAACTATTGCCTTTTCGAGCACTATGCATACAACATATAAACGTTTTCATTCACATTGAACACTTTCCAATCCAATGACTGTTTATATTGCAGTTATTGACGAACGCAAAAAATCGTTGTTCTTTTTTACGATTGAAACGTTTCAAGATATGTATACGTATATTATATGTCATGTATGATTTCTGAAAAAAAAAATTCAATCAGTTATTCTCAATCTTTTATGATTAGCAATTGAAAATGTTTATTTTTATTTTTTAGCACATAAATACATATATAGTTAACGTTATATACACTACAGAATAAAAGAGTATTATTCAGATCAATTGAATAGTAGTACTTCAAAAAGTACGTATATTCAAACAGAATATAATATTTTTAAAACTAGTGAGTAAGGCTACATTGCTTTAAATACATAAACACACTTGGGAGTCACGTTAGTCAAATGCACAAATCATAAATACACATGTGCAATTGTACAATAAAATTGCAGTTAAAAATATATTTTAATTACCTTTTTGATCATTGTACATGACGTATATAAATAATATAATAATAATAATTAAATAATTTAATTAATTATCATTTAACTAATAATTCTACTAATTATTAAATCTAGTCCCATCAATATCACACTAAAAAATCCCACGGATAATATAACGGATGACAAATATTGTGACTGTTGGATCCGTTATATTTTACCAACCAACTACTAATTCCAAAGCAGGCAATGGCGCCTTTTCAGTAGCTGGCCCACGTGTGTGGAATAAATTACCATATGACATTCAAAATACAATTGATTTTTGCCTTTTCAAAACCAAACTTAAAACTT
>JAYRBW010112569.1:0-17951 GCA_036023295.1 Invenusta paracnida
TTACATTCCTTCATTAGAAAAGTACTATTTCCATACTCGGATTTTTATTGATCCTCGATCGCTGCGCTCTCTCGGATAAATAAATTCTCCTCGTATGAAAAAGTGCTACTTTTCTAATTTCAGGAAAATAATTATAGTACATTTATTTCTTGTATAATGTTAAAAATGTTCACGCATTATCACAGAACTGTGATATAACTAAAAATACTACATATTATGCACCTAATATATAATTTATATATAGTATATTATTATGAGAATAATTCATCGTATTTTGTAATCTATAGCTATATATACACTCGAGTAGTCTTTGGTTGTTTATTAACCATAAATACCGACTATACAGTAAAAAGCGACTATAATTGAAAATATGCCATAGTTATAATGTAATTTGCGGAAAAGTAATATTGACACATATCTTAACATACTATTTTAAATGGGATGTTTTTTGTCAGAAAAATGGTATAACAAAATAATTATACAAAATTTAAAAAACTTCAAGCACTATATTTTTAAACTACACTTTTAACCATAGTTCGGCCTATGAAGTATATTATGCGATGCAGTTATAAAATAGGCCTAAGGCTTTATGTTTCCTATTTTAAATAGTATTAGTGGTATTACCTTTGTTTTATAAAAATCATAAAATTTAAAACTATATTGTTAAAAATAAATACTTCAATAAACACATTATTCCACTTCTATTTTACTTTCGTAACATTTAAAAATCCCCTTTTTACTCAAACACAGAAATAATCTGCTGAAAAGACAATATTTTTACTACTATTTCGTATCTCTAGCAGAATAATTCAACAATTATCTTCTTCTGAGTACGTCTTCCACCTTAATGCTCCTCAACGCCACCTAGAAGATTGTGCAAAGAAGTGTGCAAACCAGTCGAGTGACACAGTTGCAAGGAAGGGACGAAGGAATTAAAATCAAACCAAAGTATAATGAGCTCAATACCTCCCCTTTGCTTTTGAATCTTTAGCTAATTGAGCCAACTTATTGTCACTTACTAAGATACTACTGAGTTTTATCCCTTTATCACATTTTCTAAGTATTTCTACTCACAACTGCGAGTTCCCTGAGTTCGGATTCTTCGTCCGAGGGAGCCTGGTCTTCATTGAGCACTTCACACGAGGCAATGGGTGCCATCTTGGGAAGAAGAGAGGGGGAGGAGGGAGCACCCAGATTGTCGGAATATGAGTTTACAGACAAAGTGTTCCCCATGCGATTTGTCTTCGTGTTGCAGGGTCCGAATCCCGGGGGCACTGTTGAATACTCTTTGATGGCAACTGTAGAACTTGCAGTAGTTATAGTGACATTGGTTGAGGACGCCGTCGATCCAGAGACTTCATATAGATAGAAAACACACCAGATAGATCGTTTAAAAATTCTATAATATTTCGTATACAGACTATAATAGCATAAGTAATTAATGGAGCAGCAAACATATGACGACTCGTACAATTGTTACAAATAACCAGCAAAGAATTTCGTTGACCGAAAAAATAAAAATCAATTTTGTAGAGAATTTTTGTTTGTAAATGTAATAAGCTTTCTGACAAGTCTGATTAATCAAATCACAATTTTATACAATTTGAAGTTAATAATGCAGACTCTTGGAATATGCATACTATATAGGTTGTATAGCTAATTCAAACTATAAAAAGAATAATACATTTTTGGATAACTTGTCTTATTCTATCAGGGAAAACAGTAAGTATTGTGTACGTGCTTTGTAGGGTCCTGGTGTTCTCATAGCTTTCTGGTATACACTGCAATATATATGGTACACGTTGTAATTCGTTTATAAAATATATAAAATGCTAAAGTAAATGCGAATTATCATTAGTAATTGTAGCATATAGTCGAAAAACGACTATTGTAAATGATAAGAGCTTATCAACTTAAACAGTCTTAATTTTTATTTTGACAATGTGAGATTTATTTGTAATTCTTACCATTTAATGTATATAACTGCATTAATTATCATTTATTTTATTTTTTCTCTTTTTATTTATACTATATGGAATTATATTAAATAAGCTCTTTTGATAAACGCATTAAGTTTTAAAACTTGATATTAAAATATATAAGTATATTATTTAGAGATAAATAGAAGGTGCCATTATACGTTATAAATTGTAGTTTTAAATGTATTACCAGACGGTTCTGATGTAGTTTTATTCACTACTGGGGTATCGGGAATGGTCGGAGAAGCGCTCCTTTCGATGCAAATGTGCACCTCACTTGGCTCCGTGCACTGAAAAAAAGGGGTTTCATTAGATGAGCTCTCTTCACGAACTATGACTTATTTTAATCATACCAATAATTTTTTGATAATGTTTAGAATTTATCTAATAAGTAGGTGTTATATAATTGATCATATATTTTTACCCATATTCATTTATCTTTCTTTTCTGATATTAAAAATACAAATATTAAATTTTTAACATTACCTACATTTCGAAAAATTTCAAACAATTATAACTATAAATGGTTTTGAATATTTTATCCAAGTTGAATGATATTAAAATTAATTTCTTATACGTATAGACTTCTAAAATAATAGAAATGTCTTTCACATAAAAAATATATTTTATAAGCGTTATACCTAGTCCATTATATATTGTATTTACGTTAAACAATGTAAAATTTATTTTATGAAAATACCACAGATTAATTGTATTAAACTCAACATTGATTTGTTTGTTAAGAAGTAGTAATGTGGCTCTATTATACTATAATAATACTTACTAATGTCGATTGTTGAATATATTATATACATATATAAGCATAATATTAAAAGAATACCTACTGCTAATAAAGGTATTTTACAATTATTAAAGGGAGTATGTATGTAAGACACTAAGTGAATATTACGGAGTATTGCTCAGTTTATTAGGTACTGAGTGATACTATAATAATATTCATTCAACTTAATAGATATTATATAATTCAATCTAATAAGGAAATTAATATATTAATATATATATACATAATATATACTTATCCTATATATACATACATACATATCTATATTTATAAATTGGATATGAGTTTATATTCAATAGTAAATCTTTAATATTATTAGGTACTTTTCCCATGAAATCAAATATTTATTTAATTTAAATGGTGGCCATTTTTTTAATGACTTATAGACGTCGGCAAAAAAATGAGATTGACATTATATCTAAAATCTATTACTAAGTATCCCAGATGGCTTAACTGCCAATCATGTTGTTTCACACAAACTCCATAATTTCTCAAAATACATAATTATTATATTATATTCATGCTTTACTCACCACGTTGACCCTCCTTTTGGCATCTAAACTCCCCGTCCTCTTGGTTGGCGCCTTTCCTTCCACTATTACCTGCACAACCGGGTTCTCCACAGTCGGTTGCTGATCTCCACCTGTTTCGGCGGAGACTGGAATACTAGAATTGCCGCTGGTAACCTTGGTAACGCCAGCTAGGTCCTCAGTGGATGGGGGTGGAGGCGGTGGGGGTGCGTCCTTATCCTCTTCTTCCTCCTCCTCTTCTTCAAGGCCCGGCTGAGGAGTGCCGGAGACCTCAAGGCGCATCATTCCGGTGCTGATGCGCCGTGCTTTCTCCGAGTGGGGCTTGATCATGAGTAGGTTGTTTGGTCCTCCATGGTTCCCGTCAGTTTCTAGGGAGCTGATATCCCCATAGAAACACAAGTATACAAATAATCATGCAGAATGTATAGTATTTATTCCATACCTGCTTATTTTTATCAGGTTCACAGATATACTGTATCATCTTAATACACTTGATATTTCTGTTTACAAAACTATTGAATAAAATTAAAATTCGCTAATTTTAGCCAATGATAAAATATTTAGGGATTTCGTAATATCAACCAATTAGCAAGTTGATATTAGGAATTCATTTTTAAAGAATATAATAAATACTTTGTATTACCGAACATTAAACTATTTTGTTCAATAAAATACTTCTCTAACATTACCAATATAATCCAACGAAATTAACGGGTTTTATAAGATTTACATATTCACATACTGATTTTTACTCCACATGATAATCAACATTTATCTGCATCAGGAAGAGGTATACACAAGATATTGAATATATATTTTCTGAGACTGAGTTATGATAAATTAAATTAAATTATCTCATGCAGTATGGTAAATAATTTTAAATGAAAAATATGTTGAAAATTTAAAACCTCACTGCCGAAAGAAAAATGAAGTAAATAACGAGTATGACACAAATTATTTGTTGTAGTTTGTTTATATATCAGATTTAATATAAAAATGACCTGACTCTTTAAAATATATTCACCGAAGTTCAAATTTAATCTACTATAATGTTCAATGGTACTATAACGTGTCATTTTGGTTCTATAAGGATTTTTGTGATGAGGTCAAAGCGTTCTGTTTAGCTGTTGCTCATAAAACGTACAAAACTACTGTTTCGGGGTTCTCTAACTTAATTCAAAGGTCAGCAGTATCAGTAAATGCATACATGGTGTACATTTCGGTTTTATCATAATAACTTGCCTATAAAACTTTTTATACTTTTACACATGATCATTTCATTAAACTAAGTTATGTTTCCTGTCACTCATAATCTGAAGATTTAAAACTTTGTTCAACTGATTACTTAAAATCATTACTTTTATGGATTTTTATCCATAAATATAATATATTAATTGATGCCTCATCTGACTAGACTTTGCAATAGATTTTGTTATTAAAACTGTCTAATTATTACATGCATTGATAGATATCTCAAAATTAAAATACGATTTATCATAAATATATGATTAGGGAAACTAATAATTTATCAATAGTAGCATGGTAATCAAAACAATAACTTCAGTAATCTCATAAATATATATACATATTATATATAATTTAGAATTAAATAAAAAAAACAATCATTTTAGAAATGTTATGGTTTTATTCTATGTGCATGTTAAAAGTACGCAAATTTGTATATAAAATTAAGTGTGTTTATTTGAAGAAAATAATAAAATTAGTTAACTATTATTAGGTACTGACTTGTATGAACAAATGCTCGGCCGAGGTTCATGTCCTGAGCTAGTTGTAAGAACTCGATTCAACTCTTCCAAGACTGTTTGCTTCGTAGTGAAAACCCGATAGGTCAGAAGGAATGTGTTCAGAAAATCGATGCTCAAGAAACGAAGATCTGTTAGTCGCTCCAGAAGTCTTGTAACGGTGGCATACCGAATCTAAATATTATATATTTTATTATTAAATATACTACTATAAAACAGTTTCAATAGTAAATAACGTATTCATTAGAAATACATTTATTTTTATTTTTATTATTACAATTTATTTTTTATTCAATTTTTATTTCTAAATGTATATTTCTTATTAACGTATTCATGTTGTAATTTGAAAAACGTTAGTAAGAGGCACCGAAGATTTTTATTTTAAGATTAACAACATATATATATATATATTAAATTGTCAACTAAGTTGTGGGCCAGTTGAAAATAAAAATATTAATTTCAAATGTTGCAAATATTGATAGAATTGACTGCATATTTCAATTTGTGTATACACTGATTATTTTATTAGCTTTGTAGTTCAGACTAAGTAAAGTACAGATATTTAATACTGAAAAGTAGGTACTTTTATCAAGCTTTCATCATTCCGGAAATTTCTTAACAACCTAATAATCATTTACAAAAGAAGGCGAAATTAAATCAGAAAGTTAACATAATAGAATAGAATTAAAATAAATTCTAAAAAAGTAATTAGTAACGCACAAGAATACTACTTGCACGGAAATTAGAAATAACAATTTAAAATTTTTGCACGCAATTCTCATTTAATTGCGTTAAGAAAATCCTTAACACTATCATTAAACAAATTATTCATGTATAAATAATTTGTTTATGCATAAAATATTTCAATAGAAAGAATAAATTACCAAGAATGAATTTTTTACTGTCTTCGAGGCACGCAAAATATTCAATTTTGGTGCGCTAGCATAAACTTCGTCAATATTTAGAGCCGTATTAAATTAACTAACTCTCCTTGTTTGAATATAATATATATAACTAGTTTATTGACACAAGAAGCATTCATCCGCATACTAAGATTTCCTTAAACTTCCACGTAGATACGAGTATATGTTTGCTGCAAGCAATTCCGCTTTGTTTATTTTACCTTTTGCACAAAAAATCAATTGAATTTTTCTAGATTTATTTACGAGTTTATACTTTGATATGAATAATATATATTTTGTCAAATATGGTTTATTCTATATTTTTTAATTAATTTTTTTACATAAAGTCTATAGATAAAGTTTGAAATTCCAGATATGGAAAATTCGAAAATATCTAAATGATGTTGCTCGCAGCATTGAGTATTAAATTTATAAACTGACTATTATAGACAAGAAATAAAATAAATGCATAATATATATACATATTGTATTAACTATGTACATATTTGGAAATCTGCTTAAAATTTGTGAAATAAGTTTAGCAAGCAGTATTAATTGGAATAAAGTTATTGTTAAATTTGGTTAAATGGTATGTTTTTTAATGTTTATTTACTCTCTAAAAAGTGTGCCTCTGTTTGTAAATTATTTGTTCAATTTCAATATTACCTAGTGCAAACAGTATTTCATGTATGTTCATTTAAAATATAATGTTTCTATAACGGCAAATAATTTCTACATTAAATATTATATAAATCTTAATATTTTATACCTTTTAAAATTATTTTAAAGTTGAAATAATATTAATTATTTTATATTTAAAAATTTAAATAACACTATCTATGAATTTCTATAATACAAATATGTTAGTCATTAATATATAAAAATATATCTTTATTGTTAATCTTACAATTCATTCTGTGTCAATAACATTTAAAAATATTACGTATATTGTTTTAGATCGAAAAATATTATTTAAAAAAAATTGAAATAAAATACTGAAATACTTGTGAAAAAGAAAATAATCCAGAAATTAAATATCATAAAAAATAAACTATTGTAGAAATTAATATTAAATAAAAACAAATGATATTATTAATAATAATATCACAGTGATAGTGATTTTTCCTATATTAACTCGTCTACAGTCTTCATTACATATACAAAAATTCTGTGCTAGTATCAACAAGTATCAAAAAGTTATTAGTGTTATAGAACACATTACTAACACATAATTTTGTTGACGTTTATCTTAAATGGCTTTTACCTGGGGAACTTTGCAGGAGTTTAAAGTTCGACTTAGTTTGATGTCGACATCGTCTTTGAACAGTTTAGGATCGGATCTGAAATGTGCCGTAAATTCTGTTTATAGTAATTATGTATAATAATCTAATCGAATAATCTAATTATTACATCATAATATGTACATATGCCTTTATGCCCATATGTATATTAAGCGATGCAATTCTATTATCACTCTAATTAGTCAGTTAATATTCAAATATTACGTAGGTATATAGATGTATATTTACATTTTTGATATGTACATTCGTATATAAAAATAATGCTTATAATAATATAAGTAATAATATATCTAAATCGATGTATACCTAATAAATTATTATAAACTAACTTTAAGTTTGAGATGTCTTGAATGCGGAAATAGTCAATTCCTTGTTATTTAAAGAAAATAATTAGTTTAAAAACTCGTAAAAGGCAGAATGACTGCCTCTTCATTAATGTTCTGTAACTTTTAGCAATAATGATAACTAGTTATTTCTTATCACAATAAAGCATATTAGTTGGTAGATAATTCTTTTACTATTAATTTTTATAAATAAGAGATATAATTTCCTTTGTGTTTTTTGTGAAGGAGTGGATCCATTAAATACCTACACATTTAAAATGAAAACAAGACTTAGAAGTCTATATGTATTATGCATAATATGATAAAAGTGATGATAGTATTGTACTGACAAGAGAAGAACTTCCAAACAATTACCCCTGTGCCAAAAACATTTATGGGGACGGGAAATAGGGAATGATGGTGGATTTATTGATCGTTGCTAGGAAACTGACTTGTATGTTTATAGGCACCCTGAGTTATAATTGCTTTTACCTGACAGATTGGGGCATCGACACAGAGGACGTTTCTGCCAGTGAGGTGTTGAGCATCTCGGAGTAATGTAGCTGCTCGATGCACTGGAATAGCGGAGTTGTAACAATATACGATATGTGTCCCTGGCCGATTTTACTTATGGATGTTTCCATTTTTTATTTACATATATGTACATATATATATGCCGAAATGTTGGTATGTTGGTATTTTATATTTATGTTATATAGGTATATATGTATATATTTACCAAGGTGATGGTTACTCTTATAATGAAATACTCCTATAGTTTATAATTAATGAATTACTAATATTTTGATGTATATCAAAAATATAATTTATATTATATAGTTAAATATTAATCAACAGTAATTATATATAATGCGCAGTATACAAAATACAGACAAAAAGTGAATCATTCTATATAAATTAGAGTAAATATGTGTTGTACATTGTATATCGTCGCTTTTATTAAAACAATTGGTTAAGTTTAGTATAATTATTAAAAAAGTATATCTACAAAAAATTAAATCATTTCAAATAAAATTTTGCTAAGCCTTAAAAAAGATTTTAATTTAGTAAAAATAAGTCAGTAATGTTTCTATTATCAAATAACAATAACAATAGCAATACTCAATAATTATATAAAATAGATAAAATATTTAGTAACATTTTAGTATTAAAATTTAATTTGAACTAAGAGTATAAAAACATGTAGCAGCGATGTATTTATGCAGTTAATATATCATATATAAATAATACAAATATTAAAATGAATAACAGTTCAATAAATCTCATAAATAAAATTAATTATATATGAATAAGCTTGAACTTTTTAGAATAAATGTAAATGTCTATAAAAGTAAAACGTTTAAATACAAATAGGCCACACAAATAGGTAAACTAAAATAGTTATGTTCTGTTATGTACTACTATTATATTATTTCATTTTTATTCAGAAATAATATATAAAATGTGTCGTATTTTGGGAGTTAAGTTATAAGTGTTTCAGCGTAATACAAAATATAGTGAAATAAAAAATTATTTTTTGAAACTAATCTTAAATTTAGTATTATTTGAAATATTTCAAGTCCATTTAGATTACATTCTGATGACTATTATCTATCACCATCAAATATGAATATAATATTCACACATTCATGTTTTTGTGTAACACCTACAACAATTAATACTATACTTAGTCAATTACCTCTTTGTATTTAATGGAACCATCTTTTTATGGTTAAGCTTAATTGAAATTAATAAAAATCTTTTCTCAAATCGCCTTATGTTCAACATGTCCTTCTTACTTATCCAAAGACTCTTTAGTCTCTGCGGCAATGACCAATCAATCAACCAACCAACATCAGCTTATTTTTTGTATTATGTGAAAAAATGCATTATTGAAGAAGGAAAATATTATGTAAGATAATAAAATGCTCCATCAATGTAAAAGGTAATTTATAAACGATTTTATATGGAAAATAAAATGATATATGTTATACAGAATGTAAAGAGCGATCATGCTACTATAATTCTTGTTATCAAACATTTATACGTAAATTAAAAATATAAATTATTAAAAAATCAGAGAGGAAAAGTTTGGTATACACGCATGAGCATGTGTAGTTTACAGCTGCAGCTGGGCTAATGGTATTATACATTACATGTACATTACACATTATATAGTGTAAATTGCGTTCACTCTTTGACGCGATATATATACAAATCTTAATTAATTAGTCGCCACAGGCTTAAACTAATCAATCCATAATTATCTTAATGCTGCAACGCAAATCAATTTGTTAAAACCAGGAATATGTATCGGAGCTCGAACAAGTTACCTTGGAGTTTGAAGGCAGCAGTCGAATCCTAAGGTAGTAAATTCAAGCCTCGGTACACACTGGCTTTAACAAATTGATTTGCGCTGCAGTTTGAGATAATTATCGATTGATTAGTTTAAGCCTGTGGCGACTAATTAATTAAGATTTGTATGTATACCGGCAAAGCATGAACACAATTGATCCATATATTATTAATAGCGGTGTAAGCCACCTATGTATATATATATATATAAAATGTATAAAACTGCTGCAATAGTTACATGTTCACTAAAAATATACAGAAACAATTTCTTGCATTTTATGTCTTTTCGTGCGCCTATAAAGGGTGCCCCTCCTTAACCCTTTCTTCTCATTCTCCCTTCTTTCATTTCCCGTCTGTTGTCGCAGCGGAGTATCTTATAGGTAGAGTCTATGTAGACGCTTTACTGGTCAACATGTAAAAGGCCAGAATAGACCGGCTGCAGGACATACCTACGGGACGGTGCATGCAGCGAACACTACCTATAACTGTCTCTTTTGTTCCCTTTCTTCCCCTCATGACTTGAGAACGGTCTTGCATACCCATCTCTCCAGAAGGATAGTGAACAATAGCCTGGACAGCAATAGTCGTAGATAGAACATAAATGATCCAGGAGGTAACTTCCATCCAATCATTCACTAGTTTCCTCTCTTTCTCTGCCTCACTCATCGCCTATATCGTCGACATACCTGTAACATGTTGTCTCCTTCTTTGAACAGTTCTGCAATTCTCTTCGTAATAATAACTGGTATATACATAAGCATGTATTTTTTGTCCACCAACTAAAGGAACTACTTGTCCTTTCTGTTTGTCTTACCTTGGTCTATTTAGTTATAACTCCCATGCATTTGTATGTGATCTCTCTCATTCTCTCCTATTTCCCCCTTCTCCTCTCCCTGGAGAATTATAGACTATCTCTTCTCTTACAACTACATACTTTACCCTAGACAACAGTAGTCACTCAGCCTGTTGTGTTCAATACATTACAAAATGCAGATTTTGTGGAGCAGTAAGGCACATTTTGCCTTGTCCTGCCTCAGTCTAAGAATAACGAGCTATACCCTGTATACTGTAGATATAGAATCTTCTGCATGCAGGTCTACGCTTGGCTACATGGAAGACAAAAATTGAAGGTAGATAGCTACATACGTACAGAGCGAAAGGTACTGTTGCAGTAAAGAAGCGTACTAAATAACTAAAATTGTCTACGCTGCAGATACCTGTATAGATGCGAACAACAAGGTTTTTCCTTTTTTCTCGTTACTATTATATCTTGCAAGCAAGAAAGAGGGTAACCAAGACTCACTATATATATTTACTCATATGCGTCATCATTTCCTTTAATTAATTATTCGTTCCATGAAATTGTGATACAAAGCGTGTAAAACTTGTTTTTTTTTATATCTTCGAAGCTAATTATATATACATATACCCACGAGTGTGTATTTATTTGTTCAGCTGAAATACGCATACATCTCGATTATTAAATTCTTCGTACTCTCATTATGTTCATTAAAAACATCTTGTTAATTATATGCCACTTTTTCAAAAGTTGTCAGCAACATAGCGATTTTTCCAGCATATACATACATATACGAGGGATATGCGCGTAAAAACATAAAATATCGATGTTCAGACTGCTTTTTGTCCTATCTAATTATTTAAATGAAATTCATGACGAAACAATAAAACTATATATATTATGATGTTCTAAACCTATTATTGCGAATCGCTAATGTGGTATTTCACTATAAAACTAAAATTTCCGGAATGACATACTTCGTGAATTTTATATTTCACATTCGTCAAATAAGGCCTTGACTCTTGAATAATTAAGTGGCAGAAGTAGCCACGAACCAATTTAACTAATGTATATGTTGCAGCAAAATTGGCTGCCAGCTATTGAAATATTAATGCCGTGAATTTGGTAGCATACTGAAAATTCACGATTATTTTTTAATTTAACATTTTGTCATGACAGTAATTGTAAGCATACTCATTCGCGCTAATAATTTATATATTATATGTATCTATAATATGTATGTTTAAATTTAAAGGAATCCTAAAACCAGGATTAATATACGTATTAACTAATAATAGGTAATTTGTAAATATTTATTTTTAATTGAAACTAAAATTGAAATATTTGAATTCATTGAAATGTATGATGTTTATATAATAAATATTATTCAGTGGGAAAGATAATTTAATTTAAAATATTACGTATGGTATTGTATGTATGTAAATGACTATTACATTATTAATATAATAAATGTAAATTTTTAAACCTTATCAATTAAGATTTCCTTTGAAATGTGTTGTAATATATAGTGTGTATGGGATATGTCCATTAAACTTTTTCTGTGCCAAATTATTGATTTCTATCTCTATCGCCAAAGATAGTTTTCTTTTAATTATTTAAAATGAATGAAATAGTAATTTGTACAAAAAAAACAATTTAAATTCTGAAATTGACTTACAATTTATATTTTTCATTTTATATATACATATATACACTGCATGTGTTAGCAGATACATAATAAACGTTATTGCTGTTAAAACAATATCTGAAATTAGCGACGAAAATTACTTAGTTTGTGGTTTACATCAGAAAGTAAGTAATATACAGTTATAATATATAGATATATGTTAACCTATAGATTCGGTTTTAACTATTTAATTAATCGACTAGATTAATTGTAAAGATTTAAGAAATATAGGTAATCTCTGTTTCGGTAATCTGTTTGATTGTTAATCTGTAGATGGATAAAATACTTATACGATATGTACTTACTTCGACAGGTGTATTTACATACCTTTAAGTAAATTAAATTAGAAATTTAGAAATATTGCATGAGCAAATTTAGTAGATTGCTGTATTCTTACAGAATAACAGATAAAATTGCAACTTAATGGTGGGTAAACAATATTTTTTGTAGCATAATAAATTTGTGTTTGCAGGAACAATATGAAGAGTAAAAACTTCTCAAATATAATATTACGATCATAATGTACACAGCTTGTAAGTTGTAAATTCGATTCAGGAGAATTTGAAAAACACGAAGTAGATACTAATAATAACTATAATATTTAGTTTATAAGTTTAAAGATATATATACCTATGGATACTTAAATAATTCATCTTGAAATAATTATAATCTACTGCTATTAAAGTAATATTTTAAAATTAAATTTTATTATATTCTCATGGCTTATAATATTTGTTCATTATTTTACTAAAAATAAGTATTAATTTAAAAAATCCTGAAATTAGTTATCAACGTGTATTGCATTTAACTTGATAGTAAAAGTATATGTATATCTAATAATGCTAACAACAAAGTGTATTCTCTCAATTATAATCTACAAAATGAATGAAATTGAATAATATATATGTTGCATAATTAATATAATAGATATATAAATATATATGTAGATATAGATCCATATATTGTAAAATTGTGTAACCATTAAAGTGTAATAATTTTAAAACGTGTATTTAAATATTATTTTATTTTATATTTAAAAACAATTTACAATACTGCTTAGTATTATAAGCTGGACATTGTGAAAGATGCCTATACTAAAGAATAATATATATTACAAAGAAAATTTATTTGAGAAAATTGTTAATTTTCAAATATTCATAATTTATAAACAAAAGAAAACATAATATTTCTATGTAGGTAATATTCTTATGTATAATGTATAATAATTTTTAAAATAATAGTTGAACAAAAAATATAGAATTCTTATGTCTCAAACAATTATATAAGAAGCTCTGCAATAAAAACTTATTTTTTGTAATTATAGTTTAATAACATAGTTTTAACATATATTCCTATCATTGAATAAAAAATTGAGTAAGTAAAAAAGGAATAAAATAGTCGTTTATAATATCTATTAACATCAATAATATTGTTTATAATAGCAACAATCGTATATAAATGTAAATAAACTATTAAAAGACATTGTTAAAATTGCTCCGAATAAATTTCAAGTTTGCGCAAAATCTTCGTTCTATAAAGATGTACCTATCGCACAAGTTAAAGTCAATAGAGTAAGATAGCACCTCCATAGTACTCATGGCGAAGCAATACGTAACACCCCCGAATCTGATTTTGCTTATGTTGCTCGCTGAGCACCAACTTCATTGTTTACTTGGCTGTTAATTTTAGGTTCAAATTCCTATTAACAATCATCTTCTTCTTCTAATTCTAATTCTGAACCGGCGGGTTGCTGGCCGTCCGCTGTCTGTGGCCTATTTTCTCTACAGATTGTGAGTGTGGGGTTGTTGAATATGGCATTGTAATTTTTGAAAAGCAATTTATTCTGATATTATTCCATCTAGGGAACTGGAGAAGTAGGTGCTCTGAATCTTCTGGTTTTTCCTCATCTGACTCTTGACTCGTGGGACTATCTGCCTTATGTAAATACTTTCGTAATAGTGGACACTTCTTTGGTGCAACACACCTATATAGCTTTATTACCTTTGTCAGAGTTTTATGAGACTGAGTGTGTACATATACCTATATAAATATATTAAATTATTTTAAGTAGGTACATATTAAATTCTTGGTGTTTTAAATAAGCTAGTTCTGAAGAAGTATGATTTTACTGATTGCACTATTGCTCAATAAACAATTTTTTTTCAAATTAATATAGAATAGTTGCACGTGGATTATAGTGATGTTTATTTACGTAATGTCTTGTCTGTATTATTTATGAATTAGACATAATTATTTTACCTGTATATATATATGTATACAAGTACTACGGTAGAGTTAGGGTTAGTGTATTATTACCTAAATTTATAACTTAATAAATATTACGGTAGATATTATTGTTGAAGTTAACGGTATTGATGATATAAATAATATTTCTAAATTTGAAATATTTATTAAATTACTAATCTATATACATATGGAATATATAGAATAATAAAAATTGAAATTGAAATTGAAATTGAAATTGAAATAATATAATATAAATATCACACCATGACACAAAATTAAGCTGATTATACAAAAATTATATATAAAAATTGTATAAAAGAATAAAAAATTATATCAAATTCTTTTTCATTATACCTTAGTTATGATTGTTTGATAAAAAATGTAGATGTGACAGAAAGTGCCATTAGTTTTTACTAATTACTTCTAAATTACGAAGCAAACAATTTTAGCTTCTTATCAAGCAAATAAATTTAGTAATAGAAAGAGAGGGAGGGAAAGGAGTAGCAGAAGCAATGCAAAGCTTGAAAGACTAATATACTATAGAACCGCAGACCATTGGAACAGCAAGCATAATCTCTGCTAGTTACTAACTACTACTTATGCTATACGAGGGTGTCTCCATTGCTCTTGGTCTGATTTGCTTTGGGATTCCGGTTGCAGATAACCGGAGGAGCTGGTACGAGTATATCGTCTACATCGACGCAGCTACATTAACTAATAAATTCAGCTTATAATACACTAATGCATGGCATAGTTGGTGGCGGGAGGGAACAGTACATGGTTATATCTCTCATTCTCTATATTAGTAAACGACCATGCCATCGATATCTAAATAATATGCTCGCAATAAGAAACTGGATAATATACCACAGCAGTATACAAGGATTTCGTGCATCACCACGATATTGCATCTCCGGGTGAGTTCAGAACCGTGTGCCAGCAAACGCTCGTTTCACTCTCGACTGGTACGGTGTCACCCGTTGTGAGAATTCAGACCGTCGTCTGAGAATGAACATACATAAGAAGCTGATAAAAAGAGAAGTACGAAGCTTTTTAATTGTTTTCCATCCACGAAGGTCAAATGAGTGTAGAATCTATACATTAATGGTAATTAATATATAATACCTTTATGAGAGCACCGCTCAAGTGGTACATCTAGATGGGTAATACGGTTGCTTGTAAGAATTGAAGTTTATTGTGTGGGAGGTGCACATATGTGCATAGTGTTATTACTTTGTTTTAAAAAGAGAAGGGAGGAAGCCATTATGTTTTTTAGATGTAAATTGTCTGCATAGAACTGATTAAATTGGGTGAACGTTTGTAATTATCGTCTTCCCTATGATCCTCGTCCACAGGAGTGAGATGAAGTTATTTAAGAAAATATTAGTAATTAATATAATTCTCATGTATCCAAACAAGAAATAGTTTTGATTTCCGATTATATTTTTGAATAAGTAAATCACTTCCAGTTTATTACGATATATATCAATAATATGTACATCAAGAGGTACAAAGATAAAATTATATTTTAATAATTGCATATATTGATTCAAATTCACCTATATCCGTGAATATATTGGACAAAATTTCCAAAATTGTCAAAGTTTCTTATATAATAATTGTTTGGCGACGAAATGAATAAGAAAAAACTTAAAGATTTACCTTATCAAAATATGAATAAATAGGTAATGACTGCTTTTATATGACATGCTTTCTTTTTGCATAATGCAGGACTCAAAGGATAATTTTCAGCTAAATCTGATGACATTCGTAGTGAAAAAACTGTGTAACATTTTGTGTAAATATGAAAATCATGGTATGTCGCTAATGTTTTATGGAATTTCATATTTCATATTTTCGATTAATAGTCAGATTTTTAAATCCATTTAAAGAAATTTAAGCATTCTAATAATTTAATCAATTTATAAGTCTAATTATTATAACACTTTTATGGCATTTGTGATTTCAAATTTGAATGCCCATCTTGTAACAAAAACCTATAAATTGTATATGTATGAATAGGCGTTGAGCAAACTGAATAAAATTCTACTTTAATATAGTGTTCTTGTGAACTATCCGTTTATTTTGTGTAACTGGAGGCTGGTAGTTTCAAAATATAATTTTTATTTTTAGACTTGAAAGAGTGAAAAGTGAATAGCATTTTGATGCTATTAATGAGTAAAAAAAGTAGAAGAGGGATCAGGAAAGTGTCTACCTGACTAATATCAGAACACCAGGCGGCCTTTTCTTGATAAGTGGAGGCGATGAGAGTAACACTAAACGAGGGATCTGTCTTTGAGTCCACAATCACCCGGAAATCCAGTCCGCCAATTTCAATATTGTTCCTATCGGCTTTCGCTGCGGCTTCCACTGTCAGGTGATTTGAAGATCCCATGTCCCCGTTTCCTTGGTAATGGAGTCAGAAAAGTAAGTTAATACATTTTCTGGAGTATTCAGAATAACTTAATTTTGACATCTTCAATTTGCTTATAATTTCTATTTCCTAATTGGATTGTTTTCATTATTTATAAAATGAAGTATTTTGATTGGCTAAAACTGTGGCCTTGAATAATAAAATGAGTTAGTGATCATGTGCAGGTTTCTATTGATTATTTTTTAGATTTTAAAATTAATACTTTTATATATTTGATTACCGTAGGTACTAAGTTATTTTTCTTAAAAATATGTTATAAGATCTTATTTATTTAAAAATATTTAACATAGGTATTTAACTCATACAAAATATTTTAACAAACTAATTTAAAATAAATTAATTAAATGAAGAATTGGTAATGTTAAAGGACGACAAAATTTTAAAGATTATCTTTAATGATTTTATTTCTCTATTGCAATTATTCTTTGTTTATATTTAGATTGATTCACTTATTATTATTAATTGTTTTTTATTTTATTTCTTTGATGTATATTTGTCCATATATAATTTCAATTTTGAAATTCGATTTGAACTATAGGCAAAAAGAGAAAAAATCCCTTTTATTAGAATCAAAAGATAAAAATCATGCGTTGAGTTTATGGTTTATGTAAGAAACGTCAGATATTAATTAACTTGAAGTAAAATAATATTTGTCAGATTAATCAAAATAACCGTCATGGAAAGGTATTTAATCTTATTCATATTGGGCTTTTTTGTGCATCCATATCCCGGGTGGGGGCCTCATTAGGAACCTCTTTCATTTTTAAACTTCCTAATAGAGTAGAGTTTTGAAACTTTGAACGTTGGCACCTCTTTCCCTCCTACCTCC
>JAYRBW010112580.1:8905-40594 GCA_036023295.1 Invenusta paracnida
CCTTCAGATATAGCACTCTGGAAACCATAATAGTTCACATTTTTGTTATATATAATATCTAAATAAAAGATAATAATTACTATATTTAATTATGGTACAATAATTTTACTTGTATTGAATTCCATTGAATTCATTAAACAAACTTTCTTTATGCATAAGTATGCACGAATTCATAAATTAGTAGTAATAGGAAATATATTAGCAGTATCCTCATATTAATATATGTAAATACAATTTACTTTTATAAATGTGCTGATCTCTACCATTAATTAACTTACATCTAATTGATTTATTTAAGTGTTATAATGATAAAAATGGCATATTAACGATTAATTTATAAATTATTTATAATTTTTTTTAATTGTTTATATTTTATATAGTAAATTAAATTTGTATAAAAGCTTTTAGTTTAATCCATAGATAAAATGATTAATAATATTATTATTAATTGTTAGCTTCTCGATAGAATGATAGATATTTTATGCTTCAGTAACATAAAAGTGTAACTTAAAATGTAGGAATAAACATTTTAATTATTAAAGCACTTTTCTATTTTTTTCCAAAAACATTCCTTTATAGATAATTAATAAAAATTATATATACATATTATAAAGCGATATTTTAAGCGTTTGGATAGGGTAACTTTATCTATTATACATTGAGCATGTCTAAACAATTCTATGATTTTGATCTAAAAATTCTAGTAAACTAATTGTTATGTTTGCATAAAACACTTACATTTTTTGCTTACAAGTTTAAGCAAACAAGAGATGAATACCTATTCTATTCAGTCTATTACAATACAATGGTAGCAATAAAATATGTATCTAAATAAGAAAGCTGTGCGTATATGTCTAATATATATTACTATATAAATATCGATCGGAATTATGTTCAGTTGTTCATTGTTCGTACCTTACATGTCTTATCATAGCTTGTAACCAACGAAATGAATTTATTATTCTACACTGATTTACTATTTTTAAATAAGACATTTAAAGAAAACAAACTACTTAATATTTTTTACAGTTTGAAAAAGTGCGGGTGACCACGAAGCAAAATATGTAATACAAAAATTCAATATACACACTTTTTTCTACTATCATTGGATTAGTGTCATTTTACAATAATTTGCCTTTTGATATGCTAACGTTTAGGCATCGATATAATAAGTATATATAAGCGAGCACTATTAAAATACATACAGCACAAATAAAGAATAGTTGAAAACACCGCCGATGGATTTCCCATTTATGAGCAATAATTCCAGCAATTCACTAAGTAGGTACTACTTACTCAAAGTAAATTGAAATACTTTTTTTCTTTACATAGACGTGTGTTTTTTTTTGTTTCATACTATCCCCGGATTAGTGAAACACATATTTTAACTAACCTTTTTGGTAAGTGTGCTCAACTTGGCCTCCAACTGAAGGATCTTGTTCTGCATGCGCTGCTCACTTTCCTCCAATTGACGGATCTTCACCCGGAGCATCTTCTCAGTGCGGTCCGCTTCGGCCAATCTCTGCTCGAGAAAGCGCCGGTCCACGGGGGCCGGATTACCCACGCCGCCTAGACTGCTCCGTCTACTATCAGGAGTCCGCGAGCCCTCTCTCGAGTCTGGACGTCCTGCATGGACCCCTTTGCTAACCCCGTTCTGCTCCAATTGATTCTTGTAGAACTCAACTAGGTCGCGCATCTCCTGGTAACGCTGGTCCCGATCTACAGCCTGATATTGGTAGAGGGCGTAGCAAATATTAAATCAATGAATCAATCGATACTGCCTTGAATATAAATATTTAGTTGAATAATAAATGTTAATTTTCTATATTTTGAATATGTAAAGGATCAATGGAATTATTTTATTCATATATCGCAAGAATTATAATAATAAATAAATGTTTATATCATTAAGTTATATATATCAGTTGCTAAGACCAATAATTACAGAAGATTAAGATAATATTCAATATTTGATGTTTCTATTTAGTTTTATTATAGTATTTGCATTCCAAAATGATTAATCAATTAATATAACCAATAAAGCAATTATCATTAATTAAAAATAAACCGGTTACAATCTTCTATAGGTTCTAGTAGAAATACTAGCTTAAAAATAAACAAATTATTTAATAGAAATATAATAATATACATTTTTTTCCCTTATATTGTTTCTGTATTTCGAAGTAATCAATATATTTGTATCGAAATTTAAATTATTCACGTTTTTTATCTAATAATTTGAACAGTACATTTTTCCAGAAAACAAGATATTTTGTTAAAAAAATTGATAAATAAATAAACGTAGTCTTCATAGGGAATAATCGTAAGCTTTTAGATTAAATATTCATAGAAGATTATCAAACATTTTACTGAAATATAATAAACAAAACATTACAAAATGTGTTTTACTTATAATATATAGGTTTTAAAGTATACTTCTATAAACAAGTTTATATACTAATATAAATTCTAAACAGTTATTTAAAGAAACTGTAACATTAAGCATATTATCATACCTATGATCACCATAAATAAGTACTTTTACAATATTTAAAGCATACTAAAATTATATTATAATATGTATCCCTTCAACAAAAATATAATTTAATTAAAACGTTTCTGACCTTGTTTCAGTACATTCATAAAATATGTAAAATAATACATCTGCTAAAAGTGTGTTCAAAAAATAAATTTAATTAAAATTCACACAACGTGTCATTGGAATAAAAACGAAAATCCTGACGATGTGGATTTATATGTATATAAAATCCACAATTCTTTGTAACCGTAACAAGCGTAAGTATAACAAAGTTTAACAGCTTTAACTGAGATTATTTAAAGTATATAAGAGCACTATTAATACAACAATTTAGAAGAAACAAAATTACAATATCTTTAAAATACAAACACCGGAAAGGTTCAAGCAATTACATTTTGTAAATCATTGGGAATAAATCAATATATTTAGTAAATATTTATTCAATGATTAACAAAATTTACTAAAATATAAACGTAATATTAACAAAAAATATATGAACATTAAATACATTACTGACAACTTAGTTTGTTAATAAATTCAACAGAAATAACAATATATATTATTTAAAGCATTTTTCTAATAAATATTATATTATAATTTAATTAATACATATTTCAACAACAAATTATTATGAATATCTGTTTCATTATTTTAATCGTTTTTTTCTTTTTGGTTATATATTAGTATACTTTTATACATAAATTTAGTAACAAATTATAATATATTATATTTCATTGAAAATAATCAGTGTATCAAGTGCTCAGTTACTTCGCAATAATTTCACGGCTTTGGAAAAGTAATCAAAAGTACTCGCGGTACACCAGTTTCTTTTGAAACAAACATTTTCATATTACATAACTTTGATTTGTTTCCATCTGACCTTGTGAAGAAAACTAAAAGATTCTTTATACCTGAAACAAACTATAAAAACTTTCCTACCTTCTTCTGGAGTGCTTCCATACCATCCTTCAGCGCATTGTTCTCATCTCTAGACTGACAGAGCTGACTGTCCAAACGAACTTTCTCGCGCTGAAGCACTTTCATGGCCGTCTCATAGCTCTCCACTCGTTCGCGCAGGTTCCCCTCTAGGTTCTCGTAGCCCTTGGACCGCTTCCGCCAGGTCGCGTCGTTGTTCTTCACTTCGGCGTACTCTCTTAGCATATCCTCGTAGATTGCCTGAAGTATAGAACATTGCAGGTTTGTATAATGACAAATTGTATAAGCTGAAATAAATATTTTTTCAATAACAACTCAATAATAGTAAATTCAATGTTTGGTAAAATTTTATTTTTAAAAAACTTTCTATAGGCAGCGTAACATTTAAAAATACAAAAAGTGGGTAAATATTGATCCATAATTTCAATATATTTAGAGAATTAAAACGTGGCTTTAATTGAAGACCTTACAAGGAAATGTGAACTATCGCTAAAAAAATACCAAAATGAAAATTAATATGATAAATGCAACGCGTAATGCACTAAATCGTTATTTCGCAGAATATATGCATTAATATTATATATACGAGTATAAGACAATTTCTCGAAATCAAACTTGATCTTCAAAGCTTCTTGGGGATTTAAAGAAACAAGGCCTGGAATTAATAAAATATTTTAAACAAATATCAGAAAATGTTGTTCGAAGAAGTTATCTTGAGTTTAATCCTCGGATCCCAACACAGCTACGGCGGTTGGTCTTTTTATCATCCAGTTATTTTTAGCAGACATTTTTTTACACAATTGTAGTGGTGTAGCTATTAATATTCGCTTTACGTTGTACATCATTAATTTTTTAAATCGTTTAACACATTTAATGTAATAAGACTTTTCTTTATATAAATAACAATAATATAATAGTATATAATAATAATATAGTGAGATTTATTTACCTTCCCTAACCATTGTTTCTTTATTTTTAGTAATTTATGCTGATGACATAATCATAAATATATATTTCATACGATTTCAACTTACTTCTTAATATTTACCTGATAAGACAAAGTTTTTGTTTACATATATATTTACAATTAGTTATTAATATTTAGTCAAGTGTTGTATCTATATTTAGTATATTTGATTCTGGGTATAGATCAAATAGTAGATCAAACTATCGAACTAATCTGATAGTATAGTGAATTATAACAAAAAATAGATTAACAGTGACGGACTATATAAGACATTATCTCTTTCAAGAGTGATCTTTTCCACACTATACCAAAGTTGTAATGTAATCAATCATAACATTTCTAAGAAGAGTACATTTTCTATGTATAAAAATATAAATTTTAAAGTATTAACTTATTAAAATAATTCACAAAGGTTATTATTCCTATATTTTATGACTAGGAATACTAATAGATTGGTTCAATAACTACATAAATTATATAAACTTACATTGATTTATTCTAACACTAATTATCTGGTTCTAAAAACAAGTGCTATATCCAGAATAAATGCCTATTTATTTCAATTACACTGCTCTAAAGAGTAAATACATCTGCTTAAAAATATGATATTTCATTTTTAATCCCATGAATATTACAAAGTAAATAATAAATACCACATTAAAATCACTAAATTATGTTTTAATCATTTTTATAGAATATCCACAATTACATTGAGTTACTCAAAAAAGCTGGAAGCTGATTATCACGTATTTAAATAATAAATTCAATAATTATTGATGATAGTGGGAAATAATATTAGAAATAAAATATTGTAAATTGTTAATCCGAAAACGCTCCTCTTTAATATGGAAGATATTTATTCCTATTAATAGTGCAGAGTAATTTTAATGTTAATGTTAAAGTTTAAAACTATATTACCTAGAAGAGTAAGATCATATAATATCGTTTCTTTTATTATCTAATACAACATAATAATTTTGTGGTTTTCTCTAGTTAAAAAATGGGCATATTACCATACAAGCTCTTAATATAGGCAGCATGACTCATCTCTTTCCTAACTGTTTATAATTAATTTAGAAAGGTACCTAGATACATACCTAGATACCTACATAACACGCTCAAAGTAAACAGAATGCAGTATTACGTAATGTATGGGGTTGTGTCAGTTTGATGCTTGTTAATCGATTTTAGTTTTGGCAATAACTGTTTCTTAACAGTTAGTAGTTAACAGTTAATAGTATTTCATAATAAATTAGCATAAAACGATAGTATTATAAAACAAAACTACAATTTATTGTAGTTAAAGCAAAATATAATGTAGCTACCACTGATAGTACAATAAATGAATCAAATCTATCTTTATTTAACTTACATTTAAATCAATTTCTATGAAACGTGATTTGCATTTTTTTCTCTATCATTAGTGTATCCTAAATCTGGACCAAATAATTTATACATCAACATTTTTTTCTATAAAAAGTAATCTATACAAATCTAATTAACCTAATCGAGATGATAGATAAGATAACTCAGTCTAAAGTGAGTTAGTTAACTGTCAGCTTTTCTCTACGAATTTCGTGATACAATATAATATTTTCATGTCGAACTGCTACAGCACACTTCAGCGGTTGATGGCCATGAAATCAGTCTAGAATGAGAAAAAAAGAAAATTCAATTGAAGAGGACGAAGACTGAGATTGAGAATGCCTAAAACCAAAAAAAAGCAGCTGATGGGGATAAAACTGGAGCAAACACAAACTCTATGACTCATAATATTTATTCCAATCTAGCGCCAACGTCTACGGTGCGACGCAGAAGTCAACAAACGAGGGTCGATAAATACATAAATCAATAATGAATAGCGGATAGAGAAGCCGAGAGAATAAAACTGTAAACTAGTTAAGGGATATAGGGGAATGGGGAGTTAGTTACGAAGAGGAGAGAAGAGGAAAGGGTTTAGGAGGTGAATTGTGGAGTAGACGTTGAACACAGAATGTAGAGGTTGAATGGGAGATCAGTAGCCGGGTCGGTCGCATTGGGAAGAAAGGAAGGAACTTAGAGAGGGTGAGAGGGTTTGACTAGCTGAAGAGGTGATCCTATGATTCAGTCTATACCAAATTACCTTTAATAACTGTCGGTGTGAGATTGAAAAGGTACTAAAAACTCAGACGTGAGTTGTGCAGTCAAAGATGAGAGAGGAAATGCTGTTTCCTGGAGGAAGGTTCAGAGGGTGATAATAATTAGGGGGTCTGCCTGGCTGCTAAGGTAGAAAAGATACTCCATACTTAGTATATTTAGTATCTCTCAATTGAGTGAGCATCAAGTACCGCATGCATATAGACTAACGTCTAACAGAATATTGTGCTCTACTATTATAAATGTTTTACGCTCAACGCTTCTCTAATGTCAATTGAAATAATCACGATTTACGCAAGCCAGATTTCTAAAAGTAACCACAGAAAAAAACTTCTGTCACATTACTATTATTATTGTAGGGAAAAAATATTTACATTTGTAGCACTAAATAGATAAATGATAAAATATTGAGGACTATAACTGTCGGTAGTATGCAACTGAAAAAATAACCAAAAAATAAAAACTGCACTCTAAAAATGTACAATATTAATATATTGATTGTGTAATTGAATTGAACAATCTAATTACCAAAGCATTTTCCATTATAACATTATTTACTGACAAAGTTTGAAAGGAATACTTATATTCCAAACCAGCGTATAAATAATTGATCAAGGACAACCAAGTTAATATATTGCATATACTGCATATATACTGCGAAATGAACAATCATTACTGTCAATCACAGAATATCGACCAGAATCCTTTTCCAGAAAGTAAGTTATAAGATACTAATTTAACATTTAGACGATTCCTTTCCATAACGTAAAAGTTTAGAAATACATACAACATAGTCGAGTGATTTAGTAAGAAGATAGGGCAAAAATGTTCGTCTAAGCAAAACCAAATATGCAAAAATAGTGCAACCACAGCCGTGTTTTATTGTTTGTCAAATAGACGAAACGATAATATTGCTCCATTTGGAGCAGAAGCACGGAAAATCGTTGTAATTCTCATTACATTAGTTGTTTATTCGTTGTTGTTTGTCTTCTCCTTGTTTATATAGGAGTGAAGGAAACATTGAAGCAAAATAAAGACAAAACATACATTTCTTGAATGGGGGTAAATAATAGTGATTATAGCTGGGTTTTTTACAGGTGTTTTCATTATCTATTGTACCCCATGCCACAGAAACAATATAATAACCTACTAAGCGACGTTGAATATTTATAATCAATAGTCAACAAGATAAATAGTTTAAAGTACAAGAATTAACTTTACAAAAAAGAATTTTTCTAAATACACTAAAAATTACTTTTTAAGAAAAATAAAGTATTCCATTTATCCAGACAAAACGGCAAGATCTTGAATCTAATTAAATAAAGTTAATCGATGAATTATGTTACATATTATAAGTTACAAGTTACAGTAAAGTATATATTATGTTACCGAGAATAATATGAGACTTCAAAATTAAAGACACAATGAAATAAGCATATTTAAATAAATACAATTAGGAAACCGATAAAAGTGGAAATTAATGAAAATAAAAATTAACCCTGCCACATTTAGACTCTTTCAAACTGTTAAAAAATATTTTGTTTTAAATATTTATGTTACAAAATCTAATAGTCATATCCTATTATACTTTCATTATAAGAATATCAAATGTCAGATGTAAAAATTCTTACATGCAATTTATGTTAATCAAAATGCACATAATAAATAAATAAACTGTCAGAATATCCTGTATAGCACACAATTTTAAATGCGGTAGCAATAATATATAAAATCAATAAGATTTGTGTTAGTAAATATATAACATATGGTTACTTTTTACTTCATTTCTCGGTATCATAATATGGAAACCATATAAAATTAATGTAAATATTCGTATGTGATTTAAAAGGCAAATATCAACTTTTGAATAGACATAATAATAAAATAAACTAACATTGTATATATTACGACCATAGCATTGATTAAAATTTTAGAACTTTACAAAATCACAAAAATATGAAGTACAATTATAGAGAATCGATACCAAATATGACACAAAACTTTATTTATTTGGATATAGCATAGAAGCCATTCTGAATTTTAATAATGTAAAATCCAATAATTAAAAATTAAAATCGGGGGACTAATATGAAAATAATCGCAATTTTCAGAAAATTATTTGCTACTGGATATGATACTGGAGTTTCGTGGTAAATGATGCTTTTATTCACTTCGCAATAACTATTTTACTAAGCCATGTGGTGTCTAAACCGGAAGTCAAAGAGAAACAGCTTGATGATTAACAACTATGTGAGAAGCAGCCAACTGGGTGAGGAGTTAAGAGTAATAGACACCAACCTGCAGTCGAAGGATCTTCTTCTGTGCACACGCCTCTCGACCCTGGATGTCAGTGAGTTTGTCAGTGAGACTTCGATGTTCGGCCTCCAATTCTCGAGCTCGAACTGATTGGTCGTGGAGGCGGGCTCGGTCCATCTTGCAGCTGTCTGCCAGGCTAGAATTGATGGACTCTAGTTGGGCCACCTATTGTTAGTGGGTGGGTGAAAAGGTGAGGGGGGTGATATGATAAAGTGGAGAGGAGGTTGGGTGAGTTTAATAAGTTGTAGACCGGTTTAAATGTTGATTGAGTGTATGTAAGTCAGATTTTTAGATTTTGCATATATTATATAAAATCATAATTAAAACACCCTTTGAGTATTTGAAACGAATTTCACGAATTCATTATTCTTTATAGATATGTATTTTATTTATTGTAATTCATTTTATTGTAGATCTATTTTATGATTGAGAGCATATTCACCGTTTCTGTTACCGTAGTATATTTTTATTAATATGTCAAATATTTAGACAAATAACTTTAAAAATTGGGAGAATAGTTTAACGAAGTAGATGTAAAAACTATGGCTTCAGAAATTTAGCTTTATGCACTATAAATGGCTCAAGACAAAACTTCGAAAGACAAATTGTACGGCTACAGCTTTATTGAATTATACCAGTCCTACAAATAATAGTATAACTTTTTAGAAAACAAAAAACAACTGTGAATGATTATCCTTCTCAGTTTTCAGTAAATGATAATTTCTCAATTAGAAAATAGAAAATAGCAATTCACTATACAGCAAAGCATTAGCGAATGCAAAACTTTAATGCACTAAAAAGACATTCCACCAGATAAAATTAACAATTTGTAAATATAATTCCTTAATTCAACATAATAAATAAACTTTATTCACAAAAAATATAAACACATTTCAAAATGAAAAATAGAAACTTACAAAAAAATAATTTGAAAGTAATAAAAAGAAATGTGGAAACAATTTCCATGAAAGATGTAATCAAATATCGTGGTAAAATAAAATAAAATAAATTATATTCAATATAATACCTGAGGTTTCTTGTGTAAAACCTTAATAAGAATAAGAATAAGAATGAAATTGTGTAAATTAGACTAAAAACTCTAAATAATCTTCATATTAATAACAATAAGAAATATTTCAAAATTAGCACTTAATAAAAAACACTTTTAAAAAGTTGAAAAATTAATATTTTCAATCGATAAACAAACTCATACTTAACATCATGAAGCCTAAATGTGTTATTTTAACAGAGCATAACATTGTACAGAAAAAATATATATATATATGTACTTAGGTCCCAAACACTAGGTATTGTACAAACGTTTTAAATCTTGATAACTGTTATGTGTATGTTAAGCAGAAGTATATGAACTTACAAACTATATATTATCAAATTATCGTGAGTATGCCAAATACGACGTGTACTGTCAGGATCTATATATTATAATATATTATGAGAGGACACATTACTTTGGTGAATATTCGTATGAATATTTTAACTTGGAGAAGAGTTTCTAGGGAATATTATAGATAAGTACTTAAATATTTCAGAAACGATAAGAAAAAATACTCGTAAATAAGCAAAATCGAGGATATAGCGTCGGTATCCAATAGCTGTATTGCAATAATTGTTGAGACAAAAATAGATCATCAGGATGGCAGATGCAAGTGATGCAGACTGTGTCAATAAGACAGGAAATATAATATAGGGGATGCAATGGTAAGAGAGGTGAACATTTGACTGCAAATGTACAAAGCTACACGTCAGTGCATAAATATCAAAATGTACATATATACAAGAAACTAAATAGTACGAAAAATGAATAAAGACTGAAAAAGTAAAAAGTAAAAGAGTAGTGGAGTAAAAACGATAAAAAGCATCGACCTTCTGTGAGTTGATTGTATATCGTATTTATACGACTAAAATAGCAATTTCTTCTCTTCACAGCTTGTTACTGTCTGCTCTTGCGATTCAATTATCCGTGTTAAAATGATGTAGCCACGTGCGTAAATTATTGAGTACATAATATAGAAAACTACCAAGAAAAGTATACAGAAAGAGGAAACTAGGAATGAACGAGGGATGATATGAGGAACAATGTCGGGGGAGTTAATTTCAATTAGTTTCTCAATTATACAGAAAGATAAAGTCTAGTACAAAAATACAGTTACACATCAAACATAGTCAACAATACGAGACAACTATGGACAGTTACTAAAAATAATTCAAAAAAATATTAATAAAATAAAACTTATTACATTTCTAATGTGTTTTTCAAATTAATTAAATTTCGAATAAATACTATTAATTCATCATCACGGAATAAATATTTAAAATACTTCTTTACTTGAACATTGAATAGTTTCAAAACAAAATATTATAATTTATTGAATTAATTATAAATTATAATTTTTAGTCATTAGTTTTTCGTTACAAAATACAATAACATTTTCAGGATTTATATACAATTCTAGAAGTGTACGCTATGGCACCACACGTTAAAAAATAACTCGTTTAAGTTCAATGTGACAGTAAATAAATATTTTCTCTGTCTTCATACATTAGTGGTGCATTTCTTCGAAAAGAATCGGATTTAATTTTATTAATCAAAATAACAAGTATTACAACAAGAGGTAGAATGGCACTTGTCTACAACTTTTAGCTCAAATTCTAATTCTATCCGCGGAATATAAGAGTCCAATCCAAGAACTCAGGACTGACCTTAGCTTCCAGTTGTGCGACACTTGCACCCCCATGACCGGCAGAAACTTCCCCAGCTTGAACCATCTCAAGAGCATCGATCCGCCGCTTCAACGCCGCCTCCATCTTCCGGCCAGAGAGCACAGCAGATTCCAATGAGTCTACTGTACGCCGGGACTGGAGCAACTCATCAGCCAGATCTGTAGCACGACGCTCCATCTCAGCTCGACGTCTCTCGGCCTGGACCAGTCGGGTCTTCATCTCCTCCAGAGCGTGTTCGTGCCGAACCTCCTGTAGCTGGAGGGAGTAGTACCGAGCCGATCGGTCATCCGTCGAGTCGTTTCCACCAGCTGCTGCTAGTGTTTTGTTGGTGTCATGGTGACAGAGATATTGTATCAAAATTAAATTGCATCATTTCGGGCCGAGTTTACATAATATATTAATATTTTTACTATAATAGTATATAATGTACACAAACATAGAAGAAAAAAATTTCCTTACACTTTCTTAAGTAAATAGTTCCCTTTCGTGTTTTGCCTCCAAAAACAAAACATATAAACAGAGTAGAAAATTGAAATAAAATTAAGATATATAAAGATACTTATGTTAATGATATAATTACGTTGCATAGTTTAAGAGAAATCCTCATATCAAAGAAATTAAATAAACTTAGTCTAAATATTTTATTTTTAATGGCAGTATAGCCACATTCATTATCAATTCGATTAATTGACTAACATTCCTACATTTTTCGGAGCTGATTAAGCATAATCGAAAGCTATTTAAATAATTTGCTAATTCGTTGGCTATATATGTAGGCGTTAGTATATTAATTATGTCAAAGAGACCCTTTCTCATTAACATAGTACATAGAAACAAACCTAGTTAAATTTTACATAGTAAACAGATGACCGCCTAGATTGTACAAATATTTCAGAATAACTATCTATTTATATAGGTAGATATAAGGTTTGTGATCACCTCTAGCGTTTGGCTTAGATATAGCCTGCAACTCCTGCACACTCGCTTCCAATTGGCTCCTGAGAGCATGTTCACGTGCCTGACTCATACGAAGTGCCTCCTCAGCCTTGACAAGCGATGGACCTAAATCCCGGTCCGATTTGCCCATGCGATCTACTAGAGCTTGCCATCTGTGCATGCAAGACAATCGATAAATGAATTACATATATTATATTGATCTATTTTATCAATTCTACAATTACGTCGATTTATCACATAAATTTAAGATAAAATTTATAGTTTCCCCTATAAGTTGACTAAATCAACAGATGCGTTAAATGTTTTTAACATACAAACACGCAATTCATATTAATCAAAAATAGGAAATTTGCTAATCGAACAAAAAATGCCGTATAACTTTTTGCTTAAATCAATAGTATTTTATTAAAGTTAGTTTTCAAAAATGGCAAAGTCATAAACATTTTATAAAATAGATTGAAAGTGTATTTTTTTAACATTTCAAAGCCAATAAAATATGTTGTTTCATTTATTATGTAAACATAAAAATCGATAGATTTATTATAATTAAACTTTTTTGCTGTAGTTATTTCCTTTGGACAAGGTAATTTTACACGCGAAAATATTTACAACTAATTAGATAACGATTTGTTCATTTGTTAATATTTTCATTACTGTGTTGCTTCAATTTACTTATAATTCTGAATATTAAAAAAATACAGGGTATAGACCGTCTAAAGTAAAACATTAATATTCCTACTGCAATGGCATTAATAGAAGTTTTAGCAATTTTAGATGTTAATTCGGTTGATAGCAAAAAGGTGTATAAAACTAAGAGGAACTTATTTTCATTTAAATGGAAAAGTAATTTAAAATTCAAATAAAGAAACTCAAAACTATTTTTTTAAATTATAATCCATAGTTTTTTTCCCGTAAACTGCAGATTTTAGAAAATGTTATTATAATCTATACCAATAATATTAACAATACCAATATACAGGGTAGCCAATAAGTAAGTAGTCCGACAGTTAAATGATTAGTCGACTTTAAATTTTAGTCAACTTGTGTGAGCTGTATTTATACGTACATCATTCATTCAATTACATTTTAGATATAACGATGAAAAGTAGATTATCACAGCAGCAAAGTCTTTATTGTGAAACATTATTGGCATACTAGAAACGCTGCACGAGTAATTGACGCATATCGACCATACCATCCACATCTGGTGCATGGATTATTAGAAGACTATCCTGATCGCCGATTACATATGTGTGAAATATTCCTATCTCATTTCGAAGAAGATGACCAGCTGACGAGAAAGATAATCTGGTCAGACGAGGCCAAATTTGTTTTGCATGATTCTATTAACAGACACAATTGCATTTATTATGACACAAGCAATCCGTGTATTACTATTGAGTTGCAACTCAAACAAATGGGTGTCACTGTTTGGGTGCTATTTCCACTGAAGGTCTCATCGGTCCTTATTTCTTTGACGGAACAGTCAATGGAACAAATTATCATGATATGCTGTCCAATTATGTTCTCCTACAGTTAGGGAGAACATACGCCACTGTTGTTAGAAATCTACTGGATACGCTACCTGGTGGTTGGATCGGTAGACTTGGCCCAATAGAATGGGCTCCTCGATCACCAGATCTTACTCCAATGGATTTTTTCCTGTGGGGCGCTATGAAGGATCTAGTTTACAGATGCAAACCAGGAATTTGGATGATCTTAAAAATGCTTTCCCTACACAATTTGATGATATTCATTCAAACAAGGAGTTATGTGCAAAAGTGTGTGAATCGGTTATTTCCCATATGAATCTATGCATCGAACAAGAAGGTCGCCAGTTTGAACATTTATTGTTAGTTTGTTGTTTAAATACTGTCCTTAAATAAATACTTGGACTTGGACTAAAATTTGTACGAATACAGCTTACATTTATTATAATCATTTATTGTTAGTATGCTGTTTAAATACTGTCGGACTTATTGACCACCCTGTATATCAATAATACCAAAAAACTCTATATAATTTAAAAATATTCAGTTTCATGTTATAATCTGTTTCTTAACGGTATTATTCATATCCTAAAAATATTATATCTCATTTTGATAAATTACTAAAAATATTGTATATTAATATATCCTGCTTATTTTTCTTTAAAATATCTATAGGTTTTCATGTGATCATATGAATTGTTTTAGAAAAGCTTTTTCTTAATTTGTTGCTTACTATATCATTTCTTATGTTAAATGGATTTTTTCATTACGTGTGTTTTTACTAGAAAAATAGCCTAAATATGTTATGTAAGTGTAATTAGTTAGGGGAATAAATAAGAATGACTTGAAAATTGTGATATTTAAAAAAAAGTTTAGATATAATTTATAATAAAATAAAAATTGTATAAGTTCAATGTAATAAATAAGTATTGAATAAAATATAACAAAATATCACGATATCCATAAATCCATATTAAGATGTTTTAAATTAAAAATTAGTGATAAGTGACTAACTATATTTTTACTGGCCGATCCAATAATTCGACAAAAAATCACAAAACCAAACAAATGAAAGTAAAAAAAACTAAATTTACTTATGTAAGTAAAGATTCTACATAATATAAGAAAGAAAAATTCTTATAGTGACCTAGTCAACAATAATAAAAAATGCAATGGCATAAGTCAAAAGGTAAACCATGTGAGCCACCTTAGACACAAAAAAGCAAACAAAAACTTATATATTTGCATATGAATAATATCCTGACACCAAAATACTACACCTGGGATCATCAGACAATGATGCAGCTGGTGATAAACAGCTTTATAAATAAAGATGGAATGAGACGAAGAGATGCAAGGAATTATTTATTGCATTATAAGATTTACCTTTTTAAATATAGGAATGGTAAGTAGCAGTATAAGGATGAATAATTTATTATACGTTATACGTATAGAATATAAGTAACTTCTAATCAATAGAACTTAAAAAACTTAAATGATTGTAGAATTTTCTAAATCGGTTAATATAATTTCAAACTTACCGGTCATTTTCTCTTTCAAGTTTGTCCACTTTATTTTGCAATGTTTCAATCTTCTTTTCATAAACTGGTTTCTATAAAGGAAAACATAGTCGAGATAAAAAAAAATCATACTGTGATCATAAAAACTACGCCTAATATTGATTTTCCCAAAACCATAAAACACATATGCAGGAGCGGATACAGGTTTTTGTTGAGGGGGAGGGGGAGTTAGATAATAACAATCTCGTATATATATTATATATAATATTGAGCCACAACCGCAGTCAAAAATAACAATTACTATCACTATAAAAAATCACCATCAGCTGCCAAGTAAATCCGACACCATGAAAGAAAGAAGAGTACCTCCATATCTTCAAAAGACGATCGGTAGGCCTGCAGTCGATTGACCAGGTCTAATTGTTCCTTTTCTTGTTGACGTTCGTACGCAGTCTTCTTTCCTGTTCTACCTCCTGAGGAAGCAGCCGTTAACTGGGACAAATCTTTGGTCAATTCAGCTTGCATTGTAGTCACTAAGGAGGTCAACTGTTTACTGTCCAGTCGGGAGAGGTCGGTTGACGTGAACTCCATAGCATGGAGCACATCTCGTTTATCAGCCTCCAGTAAAGCGATAGCATCTGCGATCAGTTCGTCGATGGATTTTTCGTTCAACCAAACACGTGCCTCATCTAAATCAGCTGAATCAAAGGCCTTACCCTCACGCTCCGCACGAACTGTTTCTAAATCAAGAATAACCTCAATAAGGTCGGGCTTTCCCTTGCCTCGAAGAAAATCCGTAAGAAAAGCTGTCTTGTCGTGTTGGAAATTTTTGAGACGAAGAGCTTCAACAAGGGTGGGCGAGTTTATGAGTCGTGATGTGAGCATGGCGAGTTCTTCAGTGAGCTGTATCAGAGTAACTGGGTTTTGGTTCTCCAAATGAACTTCCCCGGTGAACTGTGACGGTGGTGTGGAAAGGACGAGGCTATCCGCAAGGCTTCTACTGGCACGACACGCCTCTCGGAGTGTATCTTTGCTCAGTGTTGACTCAGACTGGCGTTGAATAAGGTGGTGCCGGAGTTCGCCTAAATTATTCATGATACACGACATCAGTCGGTCGTAATCACGGGCAAGGAGCGGGGTTAACTCTGCAGTCTGCATTAACCGGGTTACTTCGGCATTAATTGTCTCCATTTCCCCGGCACTATAGCGCGGACAAGCCTCCACCTTACCTAACCGCTGGTAGACATTCTCGGTAAGTGAAGCAATCTTACGTTCCACCTCTCTCTCTGCATTCTCCTTCCCCGCTTCCCCCTTAGCAAGACCAACAAACGTCACATTAGAACTATGCAGCTGGAATCCTGACCATAGTCTACGCTTAAGTTGCTGTACCCGTCGTTTCTTTTCCCCTTTTGTAAGTAGGTCTAATTTTTCGTGGATTCTTTCCCGTTCTTTGGCTTTAAGTGTCCTTTTTTCCATACAGGCTACAGCTGTTTCCAATGTAAGACATTCCCCTATGATGTCAGCCTCAGAGCGACCAAAATGATCCAATTTTCCTTCAGTTACGACCTTAAGTTTCCTTACAGCATCCAACAGTTCACTCTTTGACATCGGGCTCACTATTGATCGTAAAGTAGACTCCTTACTTGAAAATACTTCTCCGCCGTCAAGAATAGCTAAATTTTTCTCCAACGCAATCAACTGTTTCCCCAAAGTTTCCCGAGTTGTCGGACATCGCTCGCCGTTAGAAAATTCATAAGAAAGAGTTACTTTAGCATCAAATAGCTCCTTTTCGAGTTCTTCAACTGAATGTTTACTTAATGAATCACGCATATGAGTCAATGCAGTATTTGAATATGGCTCGCCTTCTGCAATAGCTGCTGCACTTTTTAACTTAATTATACTTTCAATAAGTTCCAGTTTAGCAACTGTGGGATTTACTGAAGTTTTTGTAAATAAGAATGCCAAAGCCCGCTGTTTTGGAGAAATTTGATTTCTAGAAACTGTTTCTTTACTGCCCGGACGAGTTAGTGAAACAATTTTTTTAAATGTTTGATCTCTTTGATGATCACTTTCAGAACTATTAGCAGAAGGGAAATCGTCTATCTTCTTTAGTGCATCGAGCTTTTTATCTAAGAGAGCCTTCGTTTTATCCTCTCGTGAGAGATGACTTGTGGAAAGTATTTCTTTTTCATCAATATACTTTGGATTGAAACCATCAGCAAGGCGACTGACTTTGGTCAAATTACAATAAGCTTGTTCTAGTCCATAATCGCCAAACGTTGAAATATCATGCGATCCACCACTAGACTTGATTCCGTTACCTACCAGATGTGTCCAATAGTTTATAAAACTTGGATTTTTGGAAAATGTAAATTTATTAGATTCACTAAGATGGCAGCAATCAGTATCGAGACATTGGAGTACACTTTCAACATCGTTTACTTCCTTGAGTAATGCTTCATCTGATGCAGTCAACATGGAGTCACCAAGTAAAAAAGCAAGAATATTAGACTTTGTATCGAAAATTTTTCGATTCAATTCAGTGGTACTCATCTCTTGATAATGACCAAAATTTTCTTTGGGAATAGGGCAGTCTTTTAATTGACTATATATTTCATCAAGCTCTTTTAATTTACTTTCTAAACATTCTTTAGAATCAGATTTAAGACTGCATTCAATGAAATCTGATTTTAAGTCAGAGCCTTGGGGATGAGCAAGTCGATGCATTCGAAATATTTTATCGTGAGGTGGTCTTTCTCCATTTAGTGAAGTGTATAATTCATTTTCAAAATCAAGTGCATCAAATATACGCAAGATATCACATTTTGTCTTGGAAGATATAAGGTCATCATTTGACCCTAAAGCTACTAGAGCCTGAGGAGATATATTGGGTAAAATACAGCTTTCAAGTAAAATATCTGATGGGTTTGAACTTTGAGCAAGTTTTGATGGCTCGCTTGAATCAAAATATTTTACAGATATAAGATCTTTAGTACTAAGTTTCAATTTTGTCAATTTGCCCACCAAATCCTGTATAGAAAGCTTTTCCATAGCTTTATTTCTTTTAACTGCAGCATCCATATCAACTTCCCCAGTTAAAATGATATCCCGCATTGCTTCAAGTGACGCCACTGCTTCAACAAGTTCCGCTTTACCATGTATATCACTTCCAGTAAACATCTTGGAGCTGGTGTTTTGTCTTATATCAACGATCTTCTTCATTAAAAGCTCTTTATTACTACTTTTAGCCTCAGAAATCAGTTGGCCCTTGAAATTAGGATTTACTATTGTCTGTACATTTCCCAAAACTTTTAACTCTTTCTCCAAGTCATCTCGATTCCAGTTGTTGAGATCAACTCCAACAACTTCTGTAGCAAGTTCCTCGCGTCGAGCTATAACCTTTTCCGCTAATTCCTCCATTGTGGCCGGCGAACAGCTTTCACTCCTTGATGCTGTAACCTCTCTTATATCCTCACCATGCAAAATACTACTAGCCTTGTCAAGACCGCTTAACTCTTGCATTAAGCTCTGCCGGCTTCTGCTTAAGAGATCTCGCTTGATAGCTTCTTTCGATTGCAACCGACTTAGAAGATGTCGAAGTTGTTGCGGTGATTTGTGGGCTAGAGCAAGGTTTCGACACTCTTTCTCGCCAGCAGAATACTCCTTCCCCATAAGCAAAGCATCTGCAACCTCAACATTAGAGATTATTTCAACCAGCTTAGCCGCATCAGTCTCTGGTTCCAATCCCACTTGGACCAGATCATCTCTGACATTGTGCAGTTGCTGTTTGAGACCTTCTGTATTCAGGGAGCGCAACATGTCTCCGTCTACCCGGTTTCCAGTTTTCATCTCTTTCATAGGAACCAATATGTCAATTATTACTTGATTCTCTTGAGGTGTTTGTCTTTCGGCAATTTGATCATCAAGTACAGCAAGCAAGTTAACCACAGGATTCTCGGATTCAAGTGCATCCATACTATTATCAAGACCAAGTTTTGCTACGACGTCATCCAATTTATACGTTACGTCACGTATCTGTTCTTCCTTCTGCGACTGTTCACGCCGATGTCTCTCCTCATCCTCTTTGATCTGTGCAGTCAGTCGACTCGATTCTTCCTGATATCTTTCCAATAAACCGCTCCCTTCACCCGTTTTAGCCTCGGTCAAATTATGTAATTCACGACGGGCATCAGCAAGTTCGGATTCACGTGTTGCACATCTGCGATTGATTTCCTCAAGTTCCGTGGTACGGGCTGCCAACGCTTTCGATAACTCCGCTAGTCGCTCCTTAGCTTCTTCTGCTTCCTGAAACCTCTTCGCCTGGTCCACAGAACCAGAAGTCAATTGCAACGTCGTAGCTGCCAGCTGAGTTTCTAGACTAGCACGCTGAGTCTCCGTTTCCTCGACTTGACGTGCCAGATCGGCTTCACGAGCGCGAGCAGATTCTATTTCCTCAAGACGGCCTTCTTCCCCTTTACAAGACGATTCAAGCTGTGATTGCAATATGGCCAGCTGACTTTCAAGCTGAGATTGCACATTTTTAGATTCCTCTAAATCTTCAGTTAGTTGTTTCTGTTTTTCAGAGCTCTGCAGAGTATTATCCTGAAAAGTTGATTCTTTTTTTGCCAGCTCCACTGCAATTCGGCCTTTTTCCTCTTCAAGTTCAACAAGACTGGCATCTTTAGCATTAATTTCTTCAAATTTCTTCTCCAACTCCGCTTCTTTTTCTTTAATAGCAGTTTCACTCTGCTGCAATTCGTCAGTAAGTTTTGCTTGAGCCGCTTGGAGCGCTTCATTATCAGCAGTAAGACGTTGGAGAACGTCATCATGATTACCGGTAGCAGACGTCAGAGATGCAGTTAGAGCAGCCACTTCAGCTAAATGTGTCACTTGAGCCTCCTATAGAAGTATAGAAAAAAATGCAAAAGCGATGCAAGAATAGATTTTATGTAGAGAGTGATACAAAACATGCATGGACGTATTAGTTTAAAAAGTTTTAATAAAATGTATAAAATATATATACCAGTTTCATCCACCATTCAATTAAAGTGAAGACCAGATAAAAAATATATTAACGTAGTGAAATATTAAAATAATAAAAAACGCAAGCACTGAGCATTTGATTACGTGCAAATAGTAATTATCATTTAAATAGATGAAAAATCGTCAGTTCCGAATAAAGAAAAAATTATAGAAGCATATCAATGGGAACTCTCCAAAAAATTGTTTAGTTACCTCGAGCTCCTTCTGAACGTTTGCTTTTTCTGCCTCTTTCGAAGTCACCCTTTTCTCACTGTGAAAACATAAATAATTATGTAAGTTTTAAGCAACATAAATTAAAACCGATCTCTGTGAAAGACAATGAAATAATGCACATTTTTATGAATAATTATCGATCCTCGAGACTCTAATCATAGTTTCTATATGTTTGTATTCTGTTGTTATAATTTCTGTAAATATTTATTTGATTTCTGTTTAATATTAAATTGTAAAGTATTTTGTAACAATACTACTATTCATTCTTTTTAGTCCTACTTCATTGTAATATCTTAAGTGGTAGAAATTATCTACAAATGCGTCTTAATAAACTATTATTATTCTTTTTATCTTTTAAATCAACTGACCTATATCACTAATTTCATTATAAATTGTATAAAAATACAAAATGATCGGTATAAAGTACTAATTTACTTTACAAATTGACAGCAATAGTATCATTCTCTCCTCGGTTTATTTGAACATAATTTGTTTGCATGAAAAACATTGTAATATAATTAATAAATAGGGAAATTAGAAACGATCAATAACAAACTTCCGACACATAGATATATAAGTAATTGTAGAAGTGACAATTCAATAATGAGTGACTCATATGATTTAACACATTATAGGAGAATACAGTTGAAGGTAAAACATTACGTCTAACAATAGAATACTATTTGTTAGCAACTTAAATCAGACCAATATTTAATATTTTGTTGCAGTAAAATAAATTTGAGAAAATAATAATTAACTGAGTCTACTCCTATAATTATATTACTCTAAAGCCAAAGAAACGAATTGTTCTAAAATTGTTCTGAAATGTGTAAAGATTAAAGCCATGCTATTATTAAATTCAATCTAATTAATCGTAGTTTTTTTGCATATGAAATCAAATGCCTAAAATAGTTTTCTTCCCAAATAAGGGATTAAAAATTGACAAAAATATGTGGATAATTTTACGTTCATTACTTCCATCTCGTTCCTATTATATGAAACATGCATATTTATTAGAAAACATTACTTTAGTGAAGTCAATAGAAACCACCAAATCTTAGAATGCACAAAAAAACTATTCATATTTAATAACTGCACCTCACTTTTAGTAAAAATAGCATAATTATTTATAAGTTATACTATAATTAGTAAAGCTTTTAATTCCGCTATAAATCTATGAATATATAAAAATAAACATATTTATTCATGAAGTTTTTTAAATATTTGAATTCGGTGTTAAATCATACACACTTAATTACAGTTTTGTACAGTACTAAGCATGTAGCGTGCTCCTCCTAAAGTTATTTGATCTCAGTTATCCGTCAAAAACTCACCCGTCTTCCTTAACCTTCTCCAACTCTATCTCCAGCTCTGTCTTCACCTTAGCCAACTGGTCGCACTGGTCAGCAATCTCGATGGCGTTGGCACTAACTCGCCGGATCCGCTCGTTATCTGTCTCCAAAGCAACCAAACGCTTGCTCAATATCTCACACTCTTCCATAGTGAGCTCTGATTGAGTTGGCGAATCGACGAACTTGGCTGAGGTTGAACCCGAATAGTAACCAAGCTCTTTAAGGCGATCTTTGAGTTCCGCAATCTCTAGTTCCTTCTCGTCCATCATCGTCTGTGAGTATCGATAATTGTTTAGCAAAATAAAAATTATTATTTAACTAGTTAACCGAATTGTTTTTTTTGGATTAAAATTTTCTGGAAAAACACATAATTTCTCTATAATTTAAACTTAAAATACTGATAAAAATTGCATTGGATCGTCTTTAGAATTACATAAATTTTCTTAAAAATGGTTTTTTTAAACTGGTTTCTTAAAATTGTGATTAATTGGAAATATTTAAAATTTTGATGTTCGCTTAGTAGAACATAAAAATAGTATATTTTAAATAAAACTTCCAAAACAATACAGTTGTTATATAACTAATATTGTTATACGAGTATATGGATTAATACAGTAGTTATTATTTGCATAAATTTATTGCATTTCATTTATAAATTTATAAATTTATAATATAGTAAATAAAAAATTTATTACCTAAAATGTAATAAGCATTAATAATAATTTTTTTTAATATTCAAATACAAAAATCGATTAACGTCAATTTTATTAATAAACTTTTACAAAAATGAGATTAACATCAATACATTTTTTAATCACTGCTGTTGTAAATCAAGGTTGTAATATATCCGCGAAAATATCCATATACATAGAAGAAGATATTGTTACATTTTATAAAACAAGTATGAAGCAATACTTTAACAAATGTTGCAACAAATTAGTACAAATCTGATAAAAATACAATAATTAGATTATTATCATCTATGAAAATTGTTGCTCCAAAACTTCTCATTGTTAAAATATTTATCTTATACGAAATAAAGTATTAAATATAATATTTTAAAAGTTGTATGTTTGATTTTTACAATTACTTTAAGCGATCAATCACAACATTTTACAAATTACACAGCTCTCTAGAAAGAAAGAACATCTAGATTTGACTAAAATGCAACAATAACAAGCTGAACACCCACTTGGAAGTTCCTGATAGTAACCTGGAGAAGTGAATCATCCTCTTTGGGCTTCATGTGATCCGGCACCTTCTCCGTCACAATCACGCGCTCCTCCATCGGCACCATCGAAGTCAGGGGGAAAAAGGAGGAATGGAGCAGTGTACCGAACGCACCCGCTGGATCATAGTCGCCGGCTACCTCTCCCTCCCCACCCTCTGCAGTGGGTGCTACTGCATCCTCACCCGTCACCTCCGCTTCTGCCGCGGTTGCCATGGGAGTACAAGCAGTAGTGGAGCTGCTAGCGGTAGAACAGCAAGTGTTGTCGTCGGCGATGCTTGAGTCACAGTCGTCACCGAAACCCGACTCAGTTGTACTCACGCATGCCTCGTAGAGGGGTACGCCACCTGGTCCTCCACTGCTAGAAATACCACTGGCCGCTCCTAGTAGCCCGCCGGTTGGGGTTGCCTCACGACTAGGGTTGCTATGGGACCCGGCGGTTGTTAAGCGACGTAGGGCTTCCTCAAGTTTTAGGCACTTCTCCTGGTAGTGTTGAACCTTACGTTCTAGCTCACACAGGTTGCTCTCCTTTTGTTGGAGCTGGACCTTCAAAATCAAAAGTAACAAAACTCGACACTTTACTTGTCTATGTTTGTGGTTGTTGCGTTGTTAACCTTAAGTTAAAGAAAGCAAAAGAAAAATAAGAGGTTTCCGGGTTTGGGCGCGGCATTATACATATCCACACTCAGTAACATAAATGCTCACCTTACTATATACAAACGCACACTTCTCAAATGTAATCGATCGATCAATAACTGTACACTGGGATCTCAATACATGTAATAATGAGGGAAGCACATTATCGGCTCACAAATCACCAGAGCACACACACACACACAATGGGAAGCACCACCTCTATCAGTTCACAGTCATATACAAGTTATTATTACTTACTCCACCCCATGCCACCTCATGTATGTATATATTCAAAATATTGGCAACAATGTTTCAAGGAAACAATACAAACATAACTAATTTCAAGTTATATAGTTTACGTTAAGCTTACTCTGATCGGGTACATATAAAACAGTGAACTGGATTTCTTTGCATAAAATATTATATTAATCAATATTATCCAAAGCAGATTGCCTTTGAAAGCAATAGTTTGTTCCTTATATACAGATATATATATAGAGATACAACTCCTAATAACACACAATTAACTCTGAGTGTGAAATTGATTAATATCAATATAAATATTTACGATAAAAAATCGAAATATCTTTGACATATGTAGTAGGTTTGAGATCGTGTATACAATATGTACATAAGCAGGTTGGCAAATGGGTTAAAAGATCTAAAAAAATACTAACATGAAAAGCAGTTCTATTTTTGATGTGAAGTAAACAAAAATAATTATAAAAAAATATATAAATTTCAATTGAAAAAAATATTATAATATAAATGTGTTTTAGTACATTAGTAATTTTTGTAAACTCACATTCATTTTCTAAATAAAATTCGTTTGAAATTTTAAAAGTATTGAATTTAAAAAGACTTTTCCCATATCTGTAATTATACTATAGTAGTAAAGCAGTAAATAGATTCAAATAGGACAAACATATCCATTAAAAAAATAATACAGAACAATAGTACTGTAGTTAATTAAATTTAACCGTAATATTTAGATTTGTATAATAAAAAAGAATATCTGTAAATAATAAGTCTACAGAACATGTATAATATTATATAGACAAATAAAAACAAACAAATGGTACATAACATAGGCAATATATTTCATCACAGTCTAATTAGCTTAACACAATATGAACATATATTAATAACTATATAAGTTGAAGAACGCATAATAATTGGAAATATTATGTTTCAGTTATAATTATTTCCCAAATGGATCATTAAAAAATAGTCTGGTCATGTGTATATATAATAAAATTAAATCAATTTCTATATATGGGCGTGTTTCAAAATAACGACAATTTTTTATGTCGCATTGTTCGTTACGATCAACCTTCTATAGAGACCAATATTAAAAAATCAATAGTTTAATCACACAAACTATACTTACACTTATTCTCTTTAATAAAAAATATAAATATAGCAATAGATCATGATATACGTCGCTATAATTGGCTGATCGTAACGAACAATGCGACATAAAAAATTGTTATTTTGAAACATGCCCATATAGAATAAAAACAAATCAATATTGTAAATATAAGTTCTTTGTTAATAAGCATTCCAATAAAAATTGAATATGCTAGGAAATAACAATCTTTTAACGCTGTCCACACCGGGCTTTTTACGTATCCATATACCACGAGGAAAGGGAGAGGGGCTCATTAAGCCCCCTATAATGTATAAATTACACAATAGAGTAGAGTTTAGAAATTTCGCATGTAGTAAAACAAACATATTTCAATTAAAATTTGTCCAAAATATTTTTACAAAAATTTGATAAAAATATGCATATTTTTTTTTATAAATTTTGAAGAAAAAGTTTATTAATTTTGCAAAATTTATTTTTATTATACAAAAACACTAATATATTAAATTAATCAGTACCTGAATTAGAGTTTCGTCAACTTTGAAAGAGATATGCATTTTGGTCACAACTTTTTCAAACCCTTTGGGTATACAAATGTTAATATACCGTTAAAAATTATAAAACTTTATTTGTGGAAAAGTTGTGGAACCTTAGTTCATTTAAAAATTACACAAAAAATGTGAGATGAAGTCGCTCGGAATAGATAGGGTTAAATTACAACTGAAATGTAAATTTCCATAAGTTTATAAATTGGAAATGCTTTTATTTCCAAAAGCAATATATAAATTTAAAAGAAAGTCAATATTAAGAGAAAATGTATGAATTTCTTCATAAATTTCGCATAATTAAATATACGCCGGCAATTAAATCATCAAAGCTGTCGAACATTTTTGTAAATAATAAAGCAATTAAAACCTGATTCTATATATTAAATTTTAAGAGAAATCAATGATTAAAAGGAATAATATTTTGTTGTTTTAATCTTTTTAATGCATATTAAAAACAGGTCGATAACAAAATTGAATGTAAAATCTGAAGCCCCACTTACATAATATACGCAAATTTCTCACGCAACGAACGATTGCATGCCGAACTACGCAATTAATATATTAACATAAGCCGTATTTTCCTGAAATTGCGTTGAGTAGTATATTACTTTTTTAAGTTATGTGATTTATAATTGGTCTAATTTTAACACTATTATAGTTTAAAATAATATATTTATGGAAACTACTTAAATGTAATTTAATGAATAAATAGAATTATGAATGTTTTTTGAAATGTAGGTACCTACTCATAAATTTATATTTTAAAGTTCCCATATAAAATTTAGGAATAAAATTAATTCCAAAACAGGTATTCATACAATATATATTATAATAATAAAAAAGATTAACATATAGGTGTGTTTGAATATTATAATGATGCTTTATGCAAAGTATATGTAATAAGTTTGTCAATACTGTACATCATAAAATATTGACAGACTCAATTTCACCTCTATGCTTTTGGATATTATGGATATTATGCAACCGTAGCTTTTGTAAATTGTGCTTTCAAAATACATTTCGCTTAACAGTTTTAGTAATAAGCGTAACGAATTATACTTTATAAATATACTTGTGTAACGTTAAAATTGTTTCAATCTCGAAATTTAATTTAAAAATTATAAAAAAAAAATAAGAAGAACTACTTATTTATTACCCATTTATTTAAAAATTTTTGAAATATAAATATATTTTATATTGTCGATATTTTACAACACGCAAAGAATTCTAAATTAATAAGAGATGAATCTCTGTGTATTATTATTATTCTACTTAGGTGCTGTACATAATTTTTAAGCATTGCATATGTATGCATGTCTATTTAAAAATAGACGTGTTTCTTAGGGAGTTATTGAGTATGAGTTTAATACATCGATATTATGAATTTAGAAAATAATTAAAACAAATGTGCGTAGCAAAATTAACCTAAATTTAACAATTGTACGCATGTTCGCAAAAGTTATGCATGCAACTAAAAATGAGTCATATTTTTTCAATTACGTTTATGTATATATTTATATTTATTTTCTAATACTGCTCAACCGTTTTAAAATGCGACAAGTCATAAATCCGATTGCTTTAAAAAGTAAATGTTGGTTCTACTCAACGCAATTTCACGAAAATATGACTTACATTAAACAATTAGTTGCCTAGTGTAAGCACGACACACAAATTTTACGTGAACAATCTTTCGTTACGCAACCAAAGTGCGTAGTGTAAGTGGGGCTTAAAAATCTAATTTTCTAAAACATATATTAACTTACTTAAGCGAAATAAATCAAATTTATTTCCTTGGAACTTACCGCAAATCATCACAATGTTTATAACAAACATTACATTAAATTTTGTTTTACTGTCAGTCATTTTTTTATAGAAGCATCATATTTCTAAGCGTTTTGAAAATATCAAAACTATTTTGGCTACCAGACGGCTTGACAAGTTACATTTCAAGTAAGATTAATGTTAACACGATATTAAAAGGTTTCATGTTTTTATTAAAATATTCAGAAGAAATATACGTATAATGAAAGAGATCTTTTATCACGAAGATAAGTTCTCTATATAAATTACATAAGTCAACATTGTATTCCTTACTATTAAAGATGTTGTTTCTCAGGTCATTTGCTCATGTGGCTGAGTTATTATTATATTGTTTAACTGTTGACTAGTTATTTGGTTAAATGAAATTTTTATATGCTGCTTTTGTTTAACTTCAACTGAAATTGATCTTTTATGAGTATAATATCATAATCATACGATAAAATTACTTTGAATTTTAATATTTGTGAATTTGCCTGTGGCAGAAATAAAAATTGAGAAGTAAACCGTGTTTTAATGAATGTGTTAAACGAGCTATTATTATAATAATTATGAGTAAAACCTTTTTACTAAAGATTATTATTTTCTTACTTACGAACGATAGCTAGTAACAGTAATTATTATTTGTGTAAATCAGGTGATAATCGTCAGCTCGTATCATATAGACAAACCGACAGACAGAAAAGGTTCATACCCGAAGCCCGTGAGCAGAGGTGAGTGACACTTTGTCACTCTCAGCCAGCGAGTTCTCTTCCTCAGAGTTGATTTGATCGCGCAGATCTGCGTTCTCCCGCTTTAGTTCACGCACCAACTCCTCAAGTTGTTGATGACGCTGAGTCGATACAATTGCTGTTTGGGGCTCGGCAACTGGAACTGCAGTAGCACCCAACAGCTGCAAAGACAGATGTGTAGACAGTCGTATACTTTCTTAAGAATACTCTTATACAAGTGAATGTTGGAAGAAGAGTCTATAAAATGTATCAGAAGAATGAGGTTACCAATTAAAGAGGTACAGTTAACCGTATATATTAATATGTTGGTGAAAAGTAACCCAACCAATTCTATTCATCAACTTAAGCACAAAAATAAATATTCAAGTAGATACGGTGATATTTTTAAAATAATAATGAAACTGTTGGTAGCTTTAGAAAAAATTTCAGAAATTCATAAACTGAGTTGTCAATGATTTAATATACTATGTATAAATAATACTATAAAAGAAAATCTTACAATAAAGACAATTTATAATTTCTTTTTTAAAATAAAAATCGGTTGTATATACATATAATAACAAAATGGTAATTAATAAAAGTAGTAAAAGAACTATTCCGAAATTGTATTGATGTCAAGAAATATGATATTATGGCACGGTATCGGCATATCACAACAACCAATATTGCATTTGTAAGAAGAAATTAGTATTTCAATAAAAATATTTTTAATGTACAAAAAAATTTAAATGGAATCTTTTGAATAAATTTGGAAGATATATTATTACAATTATACAGCATTCCATAAAAACATATTTTTCAGTTGTATTGTAAAAGATTTTTAATGATTTATCCAATAGATTGTATCTATACTCATGGTGCGTAAACATATTTTTATTTTTAAAAGGAAACAATTGAAGAAATCATGTTTTCTAACATTTACACACTCAACTCAACATTCCTCGAGACAAGCATTTGAAAAATACAAAACATCATAATTTTTAAGAGTGAAAGTCTTACCTCTGTTTGAACACCGTGTTCTTCAACAACCACACTACGAGCCACTGGTTCTTCCGGAATCTAAACAGAAAAAAATATACCTATCTAAAGTATATGCATTTAAACTACTGAATATTTAACTGTGTACATATTTACATAAATATAAACAGTGTAATCGGCAATTAAAAGATAATCCATAGAAAATTATTATAAAAAGAAAATGCTTAATTGATTCAAATGATCAAGTTTCCTAGTTTTTATTCTCACCGGTGCATTGATGTTCTCCGACTCCAAGATCTGAAACTCCATCAGTTCTAATTGCTCCTTCCCGTCTTTATTGGCGGCTTCTAATTGCTCAACTTTCTTGGCTGCTTCATAAAGCTGGAAAAGAAGATACGATGCGTAGATAAACAATCCGAATTAAATGTTAAGATCTATGCACACAATATTTATATAATGTATAAAAAGGTTTAATTATATCGAATTAACAATAATTGTATATTCTAACAGAATCTTTAAAGCACTAAATTACATAGTAGCATAAAGATACTACTAGCAGTAGTAAATTAATCATTTTAATACGTATTTCTATATTAATCAAACCCATAAAGATAAATAAATACAAAACTAAAACTAAAACAATATTTCGCATGACCCAAATAGAAAACATAAATGAAAATTCTATCAAAAATACTATAACATAAAAATAAACAATACGGTGTATAATTAACAATAAAATAACTTTTCAAACAGTCACAATGATTTCTACAATATGTAACATTTGTCATAGTAAAAAGAATAATTGAAATGATTACCTAAAAAAGGAAACATGCTCTGATGAAGAAGTATATAATAACATTAATTTTAAAAAATAACCTGCAAAAATAGAATTCAATACAGTAACCGGAAACTAATGTTTAAAATTAATTTTGAAATGGTAAAAACGATACCACAAAATATGTTTTGCAATTTGTACCCTTAAATTTATGTACTTAAACATAAATAGAAATATAGATGTCTATATAGAAATACATACGTACATTGTACAAATAACGTTGACTAAAAAATTCATACAACACAAAATAAATTACAGCAAATAGTTCAGCAGACAGCATAAAAAAATGACATCGTTATTCATTTCTTTATTTATAGTTTCTGACTTCAGCTATGAATAATTCATAAGAAAGCAGATTAGTTATACAACTGAATGTCACTACCACCTACAATATGTTCTGTTATATCGTATCATTGTATATAAGCTTGTTAAGTTATAATGGCATGCAAGAATAGAATCACACTGGAAAATATTTCTTATTATACCTGTTTCATGAGTTTTTTATTCTGTCGAATTAATGATCTTCGCTCTTCTGCCTCTCGAGGGTCCTATAACAAAAATAAATATAAATTTAAAATACATCCTACTGAAAATATATATAATTCAAAAGACATAGATAATCCTAATTAAATTTAAATAATCATCATAACATAATCGACGAATAAAACATTTGTTTTAAGAATAAAATGCATTAGTGAAATATAATTGATGAATATATATTTCATAACACAGTAATTGTTACAAAAAACATGCGTTAACAACAGTTATTAATATATACGATGCATAGGTAAACGATTAATATACTCTTTTTTCTCATGCATAGAACAAGTGCAAAAATAATACCAAATAGGTTAAATAATATACGTGTATATGTACATATAAATATGTATTAGGTATACACATAGAGAGACAACATACAGATTGGTGCATCCGACGAAGATGACAGAGATCAGTCACATGCAGTTGGTGCAAACAAGCAATTCTATAAATAACATTGAGACTGTAATGTACATATATAATGTTTCGTGGGTATAAAGTAAACAACAGTATACAAGAAACGCAAAACATATGAACAAGTAAATTTTTGCATGGTTTAATAAATATTACACATTTTGATGCATTAATCAACCATAAACAATACTTAGCTAGATATCTATAGCTAATTATTTAAAATTAATCGATGATTTTTAAAAATCAGTGAATTATTCACTATTTTTTGGATAATTCACTCTTTATGGATAATCTGTGATTTCAAAAAAATTTCAGATAGGATATCGATTTCATTTTATTAACACATTGACATAATTTCAACAATATTTCAAATGTATTAATTGA
>JAYRBW010112581.1:0-17950 GCA_036023295.1 Invenusta paracnida
GTCGAATAACCATCCGGTGTTATCTTGTGGGAGTTCACTAGCTTCGTTCGCTAACTTATCAGCTGCCTCGTTGCCTCAGTTCGCAATTGCTCGGTACCCAGGTTAGCACCAGCTCTCTCTCGCCTTCCATCATTGCCTCTTTGATAAGTTTGTGGGTGGTGTGTAGGAGGTTATTCTTCATTTTAAAATTGAAATGCATGATGCTTTGGATACTTGACTTTGAGTCTGTGGTGATCCTTGCACTGTTCCAGTTTTGATTAATAAACCACTCAAGCCCGGTGTTTATGGCCACCATTTGTCAGCTGGTCTTTTTAGATTTGTCAACTAATTCTCATTCGGTGGCTGTGTAACAGCTATGCCGGCCCCTCTGTTGCATCTTCCCTCTTTCACGGATCCATCTGTGTATAGGATCCGGTCAAAATCATTGTTGTTCTTGATGTTATCGTTGGCCGTCTTCAGGTGGTTTTACTGCCATCTATTTCAAATTTTACGTTCCCTCTGTCCATCCACGGTTCGTTAAGTTTGGGGAATATCCAGGAGTTGTCTGGTTCCTACATATTTCTTTCCACTTTCTTGATGCTGTACGTCTCCATCTGCTTTTTTGTGTCTTTTCTTAAATATCTTGTCCGCTATCTGTCTTCTTGGGTTTTCCTCGCTCAACCGCTTACTCCTCTCGTGCGCTAACGTAGCGAGCGTTGTCCCTCGTTCCTTGATTTCTTGGAGTCCTGCTTCTTCCGTGATTACCTCACTCGGGGTGCTAGGGATGGCTCCCGTGATGATCCGTGCCAAATCTCTTTGAATTCTTTCTAATGTCGCCATATTCTCTTTGCTCGTCCAGGGCATCCAGGCTGGTGCTCCATATTCTATAACAGTTATTATCATTGTTTCGTAGGTTATCTTCCTCAATTCAATGTCTAAGCCCCAATCTGCAACAGCTACTGCTCTTAGCTTTCTGAGTCTTTCCTTGGCTTTCTCTAATATCTTGGCGGTGTGGGCATGAAAGGTTAGTCTTCTATCGTACGTAATTCCGAGAAAGAAAGGTAGGTGCTGCGTCGAATTTGCAGTCCGTTCCATTTATCGTTATCTTTGGTGTGTAGTCAGAGTCTTTAGCATCCATACTGAAGAAGGTTATCTCGCATTTGCCGATACTTAGCTCCATGAGCCATGTCTCTTGGATTTTCTCCTTGCTCTTTCTAGGTATTTATCCTTCGTCCATGCCGCAAGATCGTAAGCGAACATACTAATCTGCACTCCTACAGGGATCACTTCCATGACATCATTGATGTAGACTAGAAATAAAATAGGGCTTAGTACCGCTCCTTGGGGAAGTCCTTGCATGAAAGTCTTCTTTTTACTGTTCGTGTTATTGACTGTCACTCAGGCTAGTCTGCTCGATAGCCATCGTTGATGCCGTCATTTCATACAGTAAAGTGTATGCATTTTCCATCGCAATACATACTTCAAAATAAACAAAATGAACACTCACTAACAATCTAAATATCGATGTTATAGGTCACGTGGTAAGAAATCGTATTGTGTACTAGTCAGGTGCTTACAGACCAATTTTATAAATAAGACACATTTTTGCAATCCATATATATATATATATATATGCTTAGAACTAAATTAACTCTACCGTGGTGATACGTTTGTATGATAAAATTTATTCAATAGATAAGCTGAAAATTGCCTAAAATACCTATATTAGACAAAATATCCAAGAAAATCTTATTATACACTAGATTTTGATTATCTAAAAAAAATACAATATTAAAAACTAAGTTAGCTCCTGTCAGACGCTATTTAAATACATTTTTGCCATTATTGACTAATACATACCATTGTCACATTTTTGTTTCATACCTTATAATGAAACAGTTTAAACCCCCGTAATAAGATCGGATATAGCGAGAAAATACATGGATTCCAGCAAATTCCTACATGTTGCTAAATAACATCCCATATAGATCCTTGAATAGGCAATCACGAAATGAATGATGAAATTTAAAAAACTCTAGTATTTAAACTTATGTATAACAAACAATTAAGATACATTAAGTGGTGTGGACGACACTATTATTATAGTCGTATTGAAGTTCGTTTCGATTATTCCAAATTTAAATGTTGTGATTAAAATTAATTTCTAAGTATAGGACAAATTCTTTTATTTTTAAGCTATCTATTGAGTTTTGCCAAGATTCATTTTACCAGTATAAATTACATACTCCGTATTTATATTTTACAGTCACCATCAACATTTGATTTTGAATCTAATGGATTAAATTCATGGAATAAATGTTTCTCATTTTAATTTGAGTTATTAATTATTCAACTTAAGAGATATGCATTGCATAATCTAGACTTTTAGAAATATTTAAAATTGATTGTGGGAGTAAAAACCATGTTTAATTGTGTTATCCTTTTGTCAATATCAGAAGTAAAATCTTTTTCAACAAGTTGAAAGCAACAGTTTAGTATATTACACGTATTCAATAATGTTTTACTTTAAGAATACTACAACTATTACTATATATTAAATATTATATTAAATATATACGCCTATATACAACTTTTACATTACAGAATTTGTTTAATTACAGAAATCGTATTAATTTATTATTTGAAAGTCCACAACTATATTTATGATCGTGCGAGTCTTGATTTTTTTTTTACTTTATTTAAAAACACGTCTTATGGAGTCTGTTTATAGTGTCATTTCAATGGTATCATATTTGTGAATATAATGTCATGATGGAAGTAGCTTTTTAAAACTGTGTACCATTGTAGACATTAATAAAATAGTTCGTACAAAGCCATGTTCAAAATACTAACTGCAAGTGGAAAGTAAATATATGGTGCGACGCAATAAATGGATAAATAAATGCGACTCGGATAAATGGATTTATATTCAACGACTTCTTATGCTACGTGAACGATTGTTAGAACAACACATAACAAGTGAGACAAATTTTAAAACGAAACATTTCATTGGTTAATTTTGCTTACAAGTTATTTGTCAACCTTTCAAATAAATATATTGTATTTATACTCATTTTTCATGTGTGTAAACCAGAAATCAGTTCATGTTCCAATTTCACAGATACGTACGTACACATAAACAATGGAGTATAATTCTACAAACTTAACATTTACAGGTAACTCTAGCAGCACAACCAGTTGTACACCATCCTTTGATGCCTCAACATTGGGTTGGTTTCCGAACAGAGGCTTTCTAGACTATCTACAGTTGATTCTCAATACAATTGGAGTACTTGGAAACACGGCACTGGGTACATTCTTGCTTCGGAATCCACTCGGATCGAAATTGGCAACCGCCTTTTTTATCCAACAATGCTATCTCGATGCATCGGTGTGTTTCATGTCCGCACTCATAACAGTGCAACCGCCACTGTGGCAGATAAATTGGTCCCCAAATTGGGACAACTTAATTTGTCGCCTCTGGCACAGCCAGATGATTTTTTGGCTTTTCGTCCAACTTTCGATCATCAATTTGGGCCTAATTGGACTCGAGCGTTTTTGGGCCGTTGTCTACCCGATTTACTACTCAAAAATTAAGTCCAAACGACATAGCTTCATATGCTTTCTATTGTCAGCTGTGTTCAATTGTGTGCTCGTTCTACCACAGGCGTTAGAGGGTCGTTTTATTTACGATCAATGCAACTTGCCCCGATGCGCTGGTCGTAGTCGAGATGAATTTTACACTTTAATAATTGCTGGGTATTCAGTAATCTGGTTCATAGCCTACTACTGCACAACCTTGGTTCTCATGTTAATCTTTTACGGCTCCGTCATTTATCGACTTAGCAGTACGAAAATGATCCAATCTTCACTGTCTGACCAGAAAAAGATGCGAGCCACGCGACAGTTCACCAAAATGGCAGTCATTATAACGATAGTCTATCTGGCCTGTATGACTTATGATGCTTTGGCCTACATGTTAAGTCGAACGGGGATTTGGAACTATGAGTACGGGACACTACCGCATCAGCTGGGTATGTTTTCCGTTTCGCTCAATTCGTTTGCTAATCCATTTATCTACTTTTGGATAGTGATGCTTAAGTCCTTTTTGGCTAAAATGTGTCCCATTTGGTATAAAGGTCGCAGCAAAAACTCGGAGCAAACTTACTCCATATCAACTATTAAATGTACATAATAAAAAATACGTTTAATTTGAGTAAATCCGTTAACAAATATCTGTTTTAACTCGTTAAGGAACGGCCGGGTATGCACCATCAATGTTGTTGTTTACCCACCATGCATTTGAAACTGTTGGCTTTATGAAGTTTCTATTTAAATACACCTAAATTCTACACCAAATATCTTCATTAGACTTGAAAATCTTTATGAGATAAATAGTTATACTTAGTCTACTTATATAGTGTAATACAATATTATTTATTTTTGGCTATTTTATGATGAATATATCTTAGTATTGCTCACAAAAATAGTTATCAACTTGCTCATTCCACAATGTATTGAAAAGAAAATAAGTTTTCATTGAATTACTTCATCGTTATAAGTAAGAATTATATACTGATGTTACATTACTTATTATACTGTAATATTATTGAAAATATATTTTGATATTCTGTAGTAGGCATATATTTTATTTAGTTCCCATTGACATTATTACAACATGTATATGTGTATAACATTTTAGTTTACTGGTTACTATATGTAGTAGGCATATATTATGTTTAGTTCCCATTGACATTATTATATTACAGCATACCTATGTGTATAACATTTTAGTTTACTGGTTACTATATGTACATAAACCCACATTAAACTGTATAATTTGATTAATATATACTAAAGAAAAAAAGAAAAAACACTTATTGACAATAATAGGGAGGAGTCGTTCTAGCTCACTCCCCGACCCTTCTTTCGACCAATCACAGTCGAGTACGGTCAGCCAATGTCTGGTCACGAAAGGCATAAAAGAAACGCGCGCATTTGCTGCAGCTCATTCTGTTTTCTTACGAACTACGTATTCATTCATCTCCGTTTCATAGCCGACTCAATAGAATAGGCTGCAGATATCTTGTCCAGGCTTTGACACCACTGCTTTAGACAGCAGTGAAACTCTGCCTACAATGCGCCATAAAGGAAACTATCTCAGTCTGTGCAGAGGCTGTACAACTTAGCGATTCTCGATCTAACCATGTTGAGAATGAGTGAGAGACAACTTGTCATAAAAGAGTGAGAAAATGAGCAACGCTCTTCAATTTACGTTTTTATAGTCTTTTGTGGGTATTAACCAATCAAAACTTTAGAAATATTTTATAGACTTTGATTGGTTCAATTGCATAAACATAGCCATATATGCTAGTGTTTTTATACTCATCATGTATGATAATCAAATAAAACACAATTCTGCAATGTTAGTTGTGGGTCCCAGTCAGGCTGGCAAGACAAGATTAAACACAGAGACGTGCTTTTTGATATTCCGCCCAATACAATACACTGATTTAGTGGGAGTCAATATGATCTGACCATAAACTTATCGACCTGCGAGAATAGGAAACGGGACTGCCTGATTCATTTGATATGGTACAGTCAAATGACATGATAAAATTAGACGACTTAATGATGGAAGCGGAAATTCCAAGGTAGTCAGTAGCTTGTTTACTTGACTTGTACACAATACACCTTGCACGGTAATATCCATTACTTAACATTTTTACAGCGGTCGTAAAGAGAACCTTGCAGTCATTCCAGTCATTAATGAATGGCTTTCTAGACAAATTTATCCAGGTCCGAAGGGCTTTTTCACCGGTGCCATAACAATGCAGTAACTATACGCCCACACTCTTACCTGTTTATTGACCTCTATCAAAATACTCTTAAAGGAGCTGCGTGTTCGTACATGTGTTCTACCAGATGAGTTTCCAAAGTACATTTATATCCTGCCAAAGTCATCCTTTGCACCGGCTTATAACCAAAAGTAGATTATGTCTCACTCTTTGCAGTATACAAACATGGCTAGTGAGTGGACATTTTCTCAGTAAACTTGTCAAACCTGGCGATAGTAACAAAGAAAGACAGGCATTAAATTCTTACTTAATTATACCAAATGTTCCTGTAGATCTTATTAAATTTAACAAAAATATTAGCTTCAATCTTAACGCCAGTGTTGATTGTACATAATTTGAAATATTTTTCACCTGGGCTGGGTTGAGTATACAATCAGGGGTTAAAAGTACTATTTTTATAATATGGTACATATAATATATATACAGACACAATTTATTTCCACTTATAAGTAATATATGTACACATGGCGATGTTAAGGAGTTTAAATTACTATTTAAACGTAATTTTAAGTAATTGTAGTTTCGGAACAAAAAAAAGTTGACAGAATATTAATTATGGCCACAAATAATATAGCGCTCGTAAATTAATGGAATCGGAGATAATAATTTGGTGAAATCAAGGAGCCACTAATGAACCATACAGCTGTGTTATTACAAGTAGGTATATTATCAGTTTGCTGCTAGAGCGATCATGAATTGGTTAATAATAAATGCGAACGTGATTATATTGTCCTAAATGTCAAATATCTAGATTATTATACATAGGAGGATCGAATGCAATTTACGAAAATTAAATAAAAAATACAGGTTGTATGGAGGTATTTTGCCATATCTGTAAAAAAAATACGCGATCAAATCCAAGAAATAACAATAAAAAGTGTTAAGCTATATTGAGGTATTGATATTATTAATCTATATTTATATCTTGCTATTAATCATATTAAATTATACGTTTTGTAATATATATAACATACTTTACACTTGCGCAAAATTGTTGTATAATTATTGCATTTTATTTTATCTTATAACTGTAGTATAGGTGATCGGCTCGATCTCGAAAGAGACTACAATTTTCCACTTCTCAGCACTGTACCTTATTGTGTCGATATAATACTTAAATGTGTTTACTGTACTTTGAATAAAATTAACTATTAATATTATTATTTATAAATATATATATTTGTGGTAAATGTATTCTTTGTAATAAGTTGTTTAATGGTGGTATACACAACAAGACGGGAAAACAATTTTAACCCAAGTTAGCAACCCGGCTTTTGAGAGTGAGAAGTTCCCTTCCACATTATGATTCATAAATATATGTGTATCATAGAAAAACGGTCGCTTAACAGAAATGTCTAATACATAAATTATGTTAAAATTAATTTAGTTTTATTTTATGTTTTATATAATTCTAACTATATATTATATAATGATTATAATTCAATATAGTTGTATTTAAAGCAAAAACGTTTAGTAAAAGTTAAGAAATTGCTGCATGTTATATACTATGGACGGCTTTTACTTAAGTTTTAATAAGTCCTTAGTATAGACTGTCGAGAAATTTGAACACAATTTGTAACTACAGCATAGCATTACATGATTATTATATCGCTATACATACTGTTTAACATCAACAATTTAAATTATGATGGAGGAATAATGCATAAAACAATGCACCGTTGTTTTTCTTCGTAAAATGTCTTACTAATTAATAACACTTGTGTACTCTCAGTAGACAACCAATATTCACATATAAAGTTATACTATATAAACATGTCAGCACAACTAATATGCCATCCCCGGTGTAGATTAAACGTTTGCATGTAAATATAGTAAAGCACAGAAAAGGAATCATTAATTGCATGAGTCAAAAAACCTTACATATATGTTACTTTGAATGTTGTGTAGATTAAACGTTTGCGTGTAAATATAGTAAAACACAGAAAAGGAATCATTAATTGCATGAGACAGAAAACCTTACATATATGTTACTTTGAATGTTATAACAAAAAGAAACATTCAAAAATTCAAAAATACTGAAATAATGTCTGATTTAACTCAAAATGGATATTATAAAAGATATTAAGTAGGTTTGTTGTGATGTAGTAGGTTCAGTTTATCAAAATGTAACTATTAAATTACAGACATTTCATTCAAAAGTTACGATGCTTCGACATTTTTCATAAATGTGTAATTGTTAATACTGTTAATCTTTACTAATATTATTTATTTAATAATATCCATAAACATAGCGTTTAAATTTATGTTGATTGGTATATTTTATTGTTTCCTTTATTTTATTTATTTATTTATTCCGATGATGAATGATACATAATTAACATTGGGAGGAAGGATCTTTGCATGTATCATAATATTCGAGTTAGGTCATTTTAAATGTGCCCACGTCACAAAACAAACTGTCTCACGTGACAAATTGGATTCTCAATAAAAAGTGACTCCACTTACTTTTTATAATGGAATCAGTTCATTTGTTTCTCCAATGCATGGACATTGTTTATATTGTATGCAACTCACTACTTATCAGAGTAGTCAGTAGTTCGCTAAAACGTGCTGGTGTCGAGGTAGTTCTAACCATTTCCAAATTTCTTAGACATACCTAGGTTTAACTTAGACCACGTGATTGTGTGTTATCAGCTGGAGTTGCGGGTCAACACGTCGTGATTGAACAGCACTTATTGAGATAGTACCGATTTTATATTGTGTGCGGGGATCGAACCAGGGTCTTTGGTGTGGTAGGCGAGCCACAAAAATATCAGTCGAAATGGAGAATAAAAAAGAATAAGTACATATAAGCCATTCATGATAGTGTAGATTTATGCAGAAATTTCTTGATTTTTACCAAATATATATAATTATTTACACAGTATTAGTGTTTTTTAAGAATCTTGCACCGGCTAATTGCCGGCGATAATTCAGCAAATGTTGGTGTGGGATATTCATCATTTTATTATAACCGTATAATATAGATTATATAAATATGTTATGTGCAATAGGGGCAATCTTTAGATTTGTCAGTGTAAGTTAATTCTAAAAAAACACAAATAATGAATAATATTGTAGAATTGGAATTTGAAAAAAGCAAAAAATAATTAAAATCAAAAGAAGTAACTTATAATTTAATTAGTTTATTAACTTTTTCTGTTAAAAGATTTCTTATAATAAAAATTCATGAAGTAAAAAGTGACGCCAGGATTCCGTAACAATCTTAACAATATAAGTACAAGTGGTTTTGATCTCACTAAATTAGGCTGTCCTACCTGTCCCAATCATCATATTATATCAAATGTGTAGTGCTCCTGTATAATAACTTGTTCTTAAAAAATGGGGACTCAGAAAGATGTGTTATACTTTATTTGTATTGGAGGTGGGTGAGAGAGAGAGAGAGAGAGTGTTAGATAATGACATGGGAAATGGATATTATAATATAACTTATGAAGTGCGAATACAATACAAAGAACTATCTATGTATCATATAACCGCTGTGTTTTCTTTTCGTACCCCTGTCCTAAGACCATTTTACGAGATGTGCAAAATAATTGTTGCCAATAGTACCCCACTTGAAGATAAGTATTACAAGCTGTTCCTTTTATTTTACGAGTTGTGCAAAAATAATCATACACTTTTTGCGCGTTGTACTATTTTATCAATTGAAGCACTGCCGAATATAAGGGCGCAAATGTTGGCAGTAGATTGGATGGGACTTCACATTGGCTTGTTACATTAATAAATATTTTAGTTCGTCTTTTTTAGAAGTAATGTACAAAATGTTATGTTTAACATAATAATCCTCTCCTTTAACAAAACACGAATTGTGTCAATGTAAAAATAATTTATTTAATTATTATTTGCTTTAGTAATCAATATTTGATTAAAATATAACTTAATACTTTACGTTTAAAAGCTTGATAACATAGGTGACGAATCGTATTCCATTTATTCATTGAGCTATATTTTATACAATCATGTTTAATGCTTTGTTTTCCGAAATTTGAAAAGATAGTTTAATGTTTTATATTACTTACAAGTAGAATAAATTGTTATAAGATTAAAATACGTTGATATTATAATTTGTGCAATTGAATACAGTACTGTAAAATCAAAAACAAGTATAAAGATAATATGTAGCTTAATTAATTCTGCCAACAATAGTCAATCATAATCATGTATTGATTTATTTATATGTCAGCCAAATACACGAAAAAATTATAGTTAGATGTCGAAAAAAAATTATTCTTTCTTAGGAAATATATAATGAAAATTAATCATACATGCAATATAGCTAATTTACAACGCAGCAATATGTTCTGGGTATTTATATAATAATATAATAATAATAAAGACTATATTTTTGAGACTGGGAATCATGAATATTAGAAAAATACAACATACAACGAATACGAACAGTTAAAATAAGGCAAAAATAGAATGGATACATGGAAAATACAATGACAATACAAAGAAAAAATAAAGACAATTGAAAAACTGACATACAACGACTTAGGACAGTAATTGAAAGCAAAAAAACGAAGAAAAACAAACTAACATTATTGAGAATTATACATTATAGACATGAATTGAATAAATGTTAATGCTCTTTTTTCTGACTTGAGTGGTGGAATTGACAAACGACGCGAAACGATGTATGTATATATATTTAATAAATCAGTGCCATGTGCGAGTGGGAAACATTGTGTCAGCCATATTTCTCAAAATGTTGTGGGCCATTTAATGTAATTATTTAATTCAGGTCACCAGGTGTTTTATGTGAATACATTTAAGGTGCTAAAAAACCTTTAAAAACGCATAAAAAATAACCTTTGAACCCAAAATTGTGAAATCTATTGGAGTAATGACGTATTTGATAGCTTTAACACCAATTAAAGTATAACAAATGCAGTAAGTAAGTATCTACAGAAAGTGTTAATATATTGGGATAAACACAAACACTTTACGTTAATTTATTAAGTGACAGTGTGAAAACGTTAGCAGATTAACTGCAAAGCCTTATTTATTAAGTTAATTTCATTATTAACATCCTTAATGAGCTAGTACTACAGTACTAGCTAGTAGATCAGTTCATATATATATATCTATATGCTACATACTATGCTTGTCAATATTACTGATTGGTTTCACGGTGTATGAGTATAATACATATATATAGTATAATATAGACAAATCTGATTACAGCCATTGATTTAGCTTTGTAAGACTGGCGTACATTTTATTGGCGATTTATATCAGCAATATAGAATGTCAATCTATGTTCAGGCGCTCAGTAATCCAGATAACATAGGTTATGTGTATCAGTACTATATACACAGGCACTAATATATTGTGTGCTGATATATAAATATGTACTAACAATAAGCCAATAAAGTAATGTGTATGTATTATAAGTGGTATACTTATAGGTGCTTTTAGATTTGGTTCAGCACATAATTTTGTTAATAAGTTCTTCTAAGGTGGTGTTATTCTTGACGTACGTAATGTACTCGCTACGAATCTCAAAGATATCAACACTCGATATCCCAAATCGTAAGACGTGATTATATTTTATAATGTGTTGGTCATTTTACTGTATGCGTTTTAATTTTTTATAATTGATGGATATTTATTTACTTCTTGCAACTTAGCATTATAAAAAAATCATACCACCGATTATTTTATGGCTGTTAAATATATATAATGATTATTATATTGTCTTAGTATTATAATTATAAATAAAAATTGGTATTTGTTCTCTATTGTTTTATTAATCTTTCAAATCTACTCAAATGCCTAAATGCTCATATTGTTATCACACACTAATTCATTAAAAGTTGATGTTTTTTAATCTATCTACATTAATTAATGAGGAAAACTGACATATTTCTAAATGGTTTTATGGTATAATTCGGAATTTATAAAAGTATAACTGCTTAGATAACATATTTTTGTAATCAGATAAAATATGTATATATGCAATCCCCCATCATTAGAAATTAGTTTTATGCAATTTTGTAGTATTTGTGGGACATTACAGAAAAGCATGTTTTATTCAAATTTTTGCACGATTTACCAATCAGACAAATTGTTTGTCTGTGACATTGGTTTATGCAATTGATCATGTTAAATTAAAGTTTGCTTCAACTTATTATATCATTTAGTCACTATTAAAGTAGATACATTAGTAAATAGTAAAATTTTAGATTTAAAGCTTATGATTCAGTCTATTTTAAATGTTAATTACTTTTAATGCATATGCTAATGCGTGTTATATAATCCTTCATGCGGAGAACTAATATATATGTATAGCATAACACTAAGTGCTGTTTGTATAATAATCATTATGCGTGACCCCTTTATGCCACTGTGTATAGAAAATAGACTGTATATGCAAGCACCAACTATAGTTACTACACTTACACAGAAAACGCTTCTGTCAACTATTTGTAATTTTATATGCACTAAAAAAGACACAAGTTGTTTACATTTTCCAATGAAAACCATATCTCAGTAGCTATTCTGCTATAAACACCAACTTGGAATCATCGATACAAGTTTTCCATAAATATTGTAAAGTAAAAGATAATTGAAAAATAAAATTTTAAATATTTGTTTAATTTGTCGCTGAAACAAAATCATAATACTGTATATCTGTAAAGTGACAGACATAAAAATAAACAATTATCAAAGATTTGCTCAATATACATACAATTGTTAAATGCTTTACTAAATCAAATAGAACATATTTATTTATACAAATATATACATTATATAGCATATTTCACAAAATACCAAAGAATAAAAAAACTGTGCAATAGTTCGCTTTAGATGTGGAATACAAGAATATCAATTTGAAAGCCCAAATTGTTTCCTTTGCTCTTGCTCAGCCATGACTTTATTGATGAATCATAGATCGTAGGACCATGTGCTCTGACCTGACATGTCATCATGTTGTAGGATCTCATCACTTTTCATTTGAAAAGTTGTCGCTGTTTTTATCCGAAGTCTAGAATTAGGGGTAAGTTAGGGGACCAAGTTATTAGGGGCCGTATTTTTAGATTATTTGAAACGACCGGCATTCTGTTACCAAACAAGCGCTTTGATATTTAAAGTTTACAATAAATTTGAATTTGGATCTATGAATAAGCAACTTCAAATCTAAATACACGAAAAGATACATTTATATTTATTCTAAATATACTCATATTTATAAATGGATCATTTTTGTTCAAGAAACATAGAGACAAGTTGCAATATAACTATTATTTTTTTAAAGAAATAACAATTCCATTTTATTTATTTATATATTATATTTTATTATTCAATTTTTATTTCAGATCTTTAGTCAGATAATTTAATCAAGTTAATAACAGTACGAATGTATGACATAGGTTTACATGAAGATAACGTTTGCTTAACGTTCATATATTTAATTGTCCTAGATTGTAAAGTAAATAATTTGTATAATAATTATTGATGGAATTTTCAAAACATTTTCATTTTTTATACAGTTCCATTTTTAAATTTCCGACTTAAAGTTTTATTAAAATGGTGAATATAATTTTGTTTAGTAACTTAGTATAAGGTATAGTGATATATAAAATTATTGATAAATTATTCTTGACATAATATGTTGATGTCACAGGTACAGTATAATTTTACTGAGATATAATATTTTCATGTCAGTACATGACACCTTTATGTCAACTTTTGATGACACATGCCAAACGATGATTGTCACAGACATTTTTATCAGTATTATACGTATATTATAAATCAGTGTGCACTAATTTAGTTCATTAGAATTATCTTTTCGACAAAAGAAACTTTATAACTATTTAAATAATAAAAAATTAGTCACAAACAATGACATCTAAATACTTAATTTAATTCGTATTATCTATTTACGTACATATTTTTAATTCACAACATTTTAGCGATATATCATTGAATAGGACTCATATGCTGCAGTAAATGTCATTTGTGGAGTATTTTAACCGATAGTTTATTTATTGATCACGATACCGAAGGCTGCTGAGTCAAAAATAAATAAAGGATGACAACATCATTTCGTGTGGCCGCGAGCTCGTATGCCACTTTTTCTTAAATTAATTTGAGTAAAGAATGACTTAAAACAATTGGTTACCATATTTGTCGCATTATTCGTTAAGCTATTTTGGTTAAAGTCAGTATGTGGTTAAAGTCATATGAAAAAAATAATTGTTATAAAAATAATACAAAAATTAGACACACATGTTGGTGCGGCTACATTCATAAATGAGAATATGGATGTTCTCATTCGAGGATCTTAATTTACAATAAAAACGGTAAATAAGCTTATTATTCAGTTTCTATTCTAGGTGTAAATTTAAAATTTATTATAATATATGATTAAAAATTATACAAATAAATAAACAAACACAAATATAGTATCTACAATTCATGATATAAAACAAAGTAATCTTGCTTTAAGGGACGAAACCTATTTAAGTTAAAATGGTTATGGATAAGTCAATATAGAACAACATTTTGCATTACTCCATACACAATACTGTATTTTTTAATTTGTGTATATACATGTGTCTCCATTTCCATGACAATAGCTGCACCTGGGACTAAAGCAACATCTCTGAAAGCATCGAATCGAGATGCTGAGGTGAAAATTCGGATGGATAATCCCACGGAAGTGGGACAAAGAACTCCGGACACTGTGCATACTATGTTCGCTCGAACTGTGAAAAATGCACCTGAAAATCAACCCGCTCTGCTCTTCAAGGACCATCAATCAGATCCTTGGACCACAATCACGTTTCAAGAGTACTACGACCTCTCATGTGCGGCTGCCAAGGCCTTCATCAAGGTAAAGCTTCTCTTCTCCTATACTTTATTTTTATATTCTCTTCTCTTCTCATCATCTCCATACGTTCTCATTTAATCTTCTTAAGACTGTTATGCCACTATATAAAGGTATATGATCTTAGTGTAGTCATTATTATGTCAACATAATCTAGTCAAATTGCTAACAAAGGTTTGTCCATTAATTATGATAGACATGGGTCCTAACTATGACCTCTCAAAAGTCCTACCCCGAGGAACTTTAGGATTTTTTATAATTTTCCATATTAATGGATATATACGATTTTCTTCATTTTGACTATTTTTTAAAAAACCTTATTTTTGAGAAAATGTAAGTTTTAATTTTACTTTTATAAAACATATTTTATGTCAATTTGTTGCTCAAAGTGTTTCCTACATTTAATTGAATTTGTCTAACATATTCTATGTTTAAAATTCTCTATACCTTATAGAATATTTATAATTAGAGTATTTTTTGGATTTGAGGCTAAACATTGATTAATTATCAATATCGTAAAGTATATAGAATTTGAATAATACAATATTTGATGCTAGATTTCTATTTTAAATGATAGCAACCAATTGATATAAAATATGTTATCTAAAAGTAAGAAAAGAACTTAAATTTTCTCAACTATAACACTTTTAAAGAAAATCGTATACATCCATTAATATGGAAAATAAGAAAATATTATTCAAAGTAATTTCTAAAGTTCTCCGGATTGGGGCTTTTCAGAAGTGCTATTTAGAACCTATGTCTACCGTAATCAATCGTAAAACCTTTCTTGGTAATTTGTCCAGGTATCTGTGGATTTAATGCTAGAATAATGCCAGAATGATTACATACATTATATACGTATTATACATACATACGCTAAAACAAAATATATATTATGATATTAATATTAATATTATGTTTATGTTTTTTATGATATAGTAGGTTTAAGATGCTTACTATTCAATAAGTAAAATGGTGATATGTATTACTTCGATAATATTTGCAACTGTGAAAGGTGCTAATTTGTATACCTACATATTTATACTATATCTTTGCTATTCTCAAGGTGTTAACACCACTAAGAAGGTAATTATCTAATTTATATCAGATTACTGTACCCATTTAATCTAATAAGTAATTAGTGAGCATAGTATGCCGTAGTAGGGTGCCCTATTGTGCGCATCATCTGTGATTCGCTGCTAGCTAAGCATACAGAAGAACATGTCCTATGCCAATATGACACCTTAACTATGTATACCTTGGAGGATTTCTTCCGGACTCTGCCAGGCCATAGTTCGCCAAGTATGGCACTCTAAGTCCGTCCTCGTCAAACTCATTATGAGTACCTACATCTCTTGATGTCAGTAGTAGAATCTGTTTTATATTACAATGAAGAAACATGGACTTTGACAGAAACATTTCAGAGGAAAGTGACAGGGCCCACGCAGTTCGTCTTCCTTATGCCTACAATAGTCATTGCCCCACGACTATTCGAAACGAAACCATCTATCAGTGGGCACGTTTATCTAATGTAGTACCTTTTCGCTAGATATACCTCAGGTTCAAATGTCAAAGTATGTCGGGATTGCTGTTAACAACTTTTGATATTGGAAGGAAATAAGTCAACTGTTAATTAAATAAGTGTACTGAAAATTAAAAACATAAAGTAACATAACTTAATATTAATTACAGAAATATCAAGACAGACAATGCTACAGAATGTATTGATCACTCACCAAAAGCTTCAAATCACCTCCAAAGTTTGCAATCATAGAGTAATTATGCAAGGAATGTTCACTCCTATTAATGCTGCATACAGTTCAATACTACTATTTACCCACCTGACAGTTTTGAAAAATATTGTGTTAACAACTGAGAACAATTAAATTGTGTATGCAGTAAAACAGTTTGAGATATACAGGTAATACATTATTTGTTACAGATAACATACGCATGTTAAAATTGTATGAATATATATATATGTATTCGTAAAATTAATTTAATCAAAATATTTAATACTATTTTTTTCCCACCCATTTATATCAATTTTATTAAAATATATTATTTTTTATTCACGAAAATTTACTGCGCGGTGAACACTCTTTGTATAATCATTACTCTATGATTGCAATCATCTCCATGAGTTGTATAAAAGCATATTATAATGTGAAGAATATAAATCTGAATCAGTTTCTCATCCTCGGTTTACTGATAATCTTACAGAAAATATTATGTCGACACGCCATTCAAAGAAGGTTAAGTGCGATTTATGTATCCTATAGCAAGTAAATAAATGTTCTTATGCAGTGACCTTCAATACATATGACCTTCAATGCATGTGACCTTCACATTAACAAGAATGGGCGGAGAAAAATTAATATATAAAGTTTAAAACAATTCGATCAGAGAAGTTACCTTTTATAATAATATATGTACATATATTGGGAAAAACAATTAAAATGTCAGATTTGTAACAGTTTTAGATACACCGGTAATGAATTATATATTACAGACAACTTACGTATGTTAGAATTGTATGAATATGTATATTTTGCTCTTAACATGAATTTAATACAAATGTTTAACAATACTTCTAGTCTACCTGTTTAAATCAAATTCATTAAAATAAAAACGTTTTTATATTAGCAAAACTGAACAACGCAATGCATATGAAATCAATAAGAGTCAAAACTCTATGTTTGATTACTCTAATTATCTTATGATTAATAGGATATCGGTTTGAATATAGAATAATAATACAAAAAGAGTTCACTTAGCGTATTTAAATGCATACATCTATCAAACTTTACAGACAATTCAACATTCAACCATGTAGATTTCGAATTTAATTTTTAAAATGCTTTAACAAAAATTGCCTCCCTGGTTTAAGGTAGCATACTACTTTATTCCAATGAAAAGTGTTGAGTAGTATATTATTAATAAAACTCCCTTTTCAATAAAGTGTAAATAAGTCATTCAATCAAAACGAATATAGTTAAAATAGTTAAATTTAATAACACGTGCTATAAAGTAGTAATAATAACGCCATATAAAACCATGAATGTTTGGTCCACACTATTGACCAAAAAATATAACATTGTATACATTTATACAAGTATAGCTTAAATAATAATAAAGTTTTTCGATAGCAGCAAATAACAAGTTTTGCCTATATTATTTGGTATGCATAGCCTATATTGTACGGGCACTTTATTTCGTATTCCTACGGCTTAAAAGTAGGCAAAACTAG